>JAVQIZ010072168.1:0-11376 GCA_036023535.2 Galaxias brevipinnis
CCCCCCCCCCCCCCCCGCCCCCCCCCCCCCCCCGCCCCCCCCCCCCCCCCTAAGAGAACAACCAAGAAATAAGCCCTGCGTAGTGTGGAAAAGAGTAATGAGGTACTCTGTATGGAGAGAAAAACGGTGGTTTCATCAGCCCTATCCTGGAGAGACAAAATGAGCAGAGGCCAGAGTGAGAACAAGAGGCAGGACGGAGAAAGAGGGCAATAATGTCCAGGAATGCCTCTGCGGGGGACTTTCAGTCTCTTCTTTTAATCAGTGGCCCCATTCGCCACCCGTATCAAACACATGCCACTGATCCTCAGCTTCCTTCTTCATTCCTTCAAGACTCACAGAACAAAGAAACTGATGCAAGATTTCGTCGCGGATTTGAGAACACACATCAAAAGCAGCTCCTCTGCACTCTCGAATCCCCCTTGCAACTACACCATACAAGTAGATGAGTACCTGGTATAGATCTTTAAAGCCCAGCTTCAGCTGTAATTGTCCCTTTGCACACAGAGCAGGAGAGTCCCTACATGTGGATGACAGGAAGAGGAGCACACTCTCTTCTTTTTCCCCAGGCAAATATAGCAGAGGGAATCTCCTCTTCTCACACCCAGCCATCATCCATAAAAGATCTGAGACACAGCTGAGAGTGAGGAAGAAGCAACGAGGATGGAGAGAGAAGCCTAGTGCATTGAAACTGCTAAAATATGAGGCTTTCAGTGTGAGGATCTTTTATAAACAGTGATTGGTAAACACATTTTCTATAACGTGAACCCAGTTGCTGAGGCAGTAATTGGACTATATGTAGACCTCTGGTCTAATATTTTAACATTATTTGATATGGTAGTAGAAATCATTCTGAACGAATACATTTTTCTTTTTGAAAGCATTCACAGCAGTGCCACCAGCATCTTAAATAGTTAGTTCTGGAGGGACTGTGAATTAACTTGTTTTGCTGTCAGGATATGAGTGACTTGATTGTTAAGTTGAAACACACACAGCATGTTCGCTATTTGTTGATTTTGACAGGAATAGTAAAAATGGACAGTAGTAATAGCTTGTATTTAACACTTCAATTTCGTCAGCATGACACACAACCATGTCTGAAAATTTGGTCAATTTCAATTTAATTGGCACCTCTTGTGGTAAGTATGTGTTACTACGATGACAAAAAAAATGACCTCTTCGCCACCAGCAAGATAGTTTCCAGCACAGGGCCAAGTAAGGCTATAGGGATTGCTTAACTTTTTCAACATTGTATTTTCTGAACACAAAATACATGTTAACATGCAACATCTCGTTGCCTTTAAATACATTTTATAAATGTGGCAGGGTGTTTAATAAACTAATATTGATGTGAATATATGGTAAGATATAAGATAATGCCATTTGGCATGTGTTGCTGGCCCTGTCCCTGATTTACCCTGCTTAGCTTTGCAGTCAAAACGAGGCTATTGAAAAAAGGTGTAGACTCTTATGTCCTTCACTCACGTGAGCCGCTTTAATGATTTAGCGAGCACATGCTGTGCTGACAAGGTCATCAACACATTTACACATGCTCCAGTGGCAGAAGGTCCCAGCCCTGGTTATTTCAACCCTGTGATGGAGCCTGTGTTAAATTGCAGGTGAATGGCCAATCAGGGCCCTCAGCAACCTTGTCCCGGGGGGGATGGGGGGTAGTTGACAGCATGTGTGACAAAGAATACTGGGGCCGACCGATACACTCAGCTTTGTAAGCCTGGGCACTGTCCACATCCATCTTTGGAACACTTAAATGCATCGAATGTGTAACCTTGAAATGCCCACAGTGGTAGCTGTTTTTCCGACCAGGCATGCCAAAAGGAGCGTGAGTGCAGACAAGACCCAAAGCAAACAGCATTTTTACCTGTGAGTTTGGAAAAGAACTAAGGCTCACAATGAAAGCTGGCACGTCATAATGAGTCTAACATGACTCACTCTTTGCTTCTGTGTGACTGTATTTTGCACAAATGGAGCGTGACATGTCAACAAAGGAGTAATTATATATTCTTTAGAAACCCAAGACTGGCAGTTATTTTATTAAGATGCAATCTTATTTTTTAACACATCCAATGCAAAAAATAAGCTTCAGTTAAAACGAAAACTTCACATTAAAAGCGTTGGTTGTCAAGGGTACGGTTGTTACAATATTATTTTACCTTAAATACACCCAAAAAATATATGTCCAATTTATTTTCCAACCTGCAACAATTGGTTATATTAAGTTACATGTCACAGAATCAATAACCAAAGGCAGTGCAATTCAACCTTCCAATTTACAGCCATGTACTTGTCCTTTGGACACTCTTGGTAACAACAAAAAAAGCTATCCCTGAACCATCAACGTGAGCACCTACAACAACAGTCATCTTAAATACACCACGGGGCCTCCAAACACCCCCGGGTGTGGGCTGTGTTCACATGGCCCACCCGTGGGCAGAGATTGCAGCCTCCACTTCAGTTCCATGGGGCTTGCCGTTTAGAGAGAACTACCAAGTGGGTGGGTGCAGGGTCATCCACAGTGATCGGGGTTCGGCAGCATACAGGCGGGTTTGCCTCTTTGTTGATGGCAGACGGTGTGTGAGGCAGCCAACAGAAATAGAATTTTCTCTGTAGGGGTCTAATAGTAGAGATCAGACAGACACAAGCACACTCTCTCTCTCTCTTGCCTGTCTGATTATGATGGGCTTATCGCAAACATTACAAACGGGACAACAGTCGCTGATGAGGTGGTGGAAACTGTCACTGAGATCAGCCGTTACATCGGAGCGGATCAAACAAGATTCAAGTGGTGGTTCAATGTTTACTCCAGGAAATGACTCCCTGAGAAGAAGAAAAGCTGTATTTGACGTTGGACAGTCCTGAGAAGGAGCAGACAGAAATGAAACAAGGCACCTCTTCCAACGCCTGAGCACAAGTGGCTTTTTCAGGAGAGCGATCTTCGTGCCTCGTCGCTCATGTTATGAGGATGTGGCCTCACATTTAGAAATAAAGGGTCTAGCACCTCTTGCACCGAACCGGTCAGGGCCTGCACCCGTCCCCTTCGCCATGGCGCCATGTGATTGTCACCCACCCAGCAGGTGGTTGAGGGGATTCCCTCGAGGATGAAGTCGTGTCGGTGCCAGCAGGGACCACCCCGGCGACACTAATTGATCACCTAATTACTTGTCTGTATAGATTTAGCTAGCCAGGCCAATTACACCAAAACAGAGATAGTCATTTCCTGTTCAGTCATAATGACAGTCCCAGTGGATCAGGCCAGCTGTCAGAACAGTATTAAGATGCCTAATGTTTACATAAGGATTCCCTGTAGCACTGACCTTTACTAGAACCAGTATGTATAATTACCGTGCATTTTTCATGTTAAAGGCTAGGAATGCTTACATTTGAATGTCGATGGGGATAATTATGCACTTTTGATTGATCCACTGAAATGCGCAGCTCGTTAGTAAAGTCTACATTTTGTCCACCATTTATTGGAGTAATTGCATAGTGTTGAAACTTGCAAATCTTCCCAAATATGTTATACTATACATCTGTGTTTAAATTATGTATTTACATGAACTAAAGAGTGCTGATTGCTTTCCTGCTCTTCACTTTGGTCTATCATATCTTATTTGTTAAACGAGACACCATTGCCTTTCATGTTTCCTTGCCATCCTGCACATTTGGAGGATGACGTGACCACAGTGAATTAATCGAATGAGTGTGGGAATTTTGGACAAGTTAATTTGATCATGCACCAATTCATTCGTTCCAGTTTCTGTAATTATATATCTGTCTTATTGCCCAGGTTTTTTTGGGGGGCCAAGGTGATGCTTTCAAGCTGCACACAGCTGTACATGACAGCTGTACTGCATCTTATGCAGCTATCTTAATTTTCAGAACTAATATTCAGAAACGTCACTATTGCCTTTGACAACCCTGATGTTATAATATGTGTTGACTATTCCCAAGCCATGAGCTGCGGTCTCTAGAGAAATAGTGACATTTATGGAATGTCAATAAATATTCCATGCGTGTCAGCAAAGGAAATTAATCATCAGTTGTTGACAGCATGTTTGCCTTTGTTTACTTATTAAATGTATCACGGTGTCCCAGGCACAATAAACATCCACCTCCATATCATATTACTCAACAGCACATCTTAAAATAAAGAAATGTATTTATGGCTGGAAAAACATTGAACTACGTTGATGCAGATTTGAGCTGACATGCAGAGAGAAACATAATCGATTTGTTTTTCATTACGAATGTCTAGAAGATCATGAATGACAAGCTTGCACATCAAACAACACCCTATCGGAAAGGGTACATCCTCCCCCCCCCCTCTCTCTCTCTCTCTCTCTCACTCTCTCTCTCTCTCTCACTCTCTCTCTCTCTCTCTCTCTCTCTCTCTCTCTCTTTCTCTCAATGGCTGGTTTCCAAGAGATGTGGCGGCATATTCTTGGATGTGATTAATTTGTCTTTGTTTTATGCCCTCACACCCTGACCCTCTCCCCGTCACCAGCCACCAGTGTGGGAGGGTTGTATTCACACTCCGGGGTGAGTCGCTTCATGCTCATTCCCCCAGGCAGCCTGGGGTATGCATCTAGATTCTAGAAGGTGTCTGGGGGGCTACTGCTTAGAAGGACACGAAAAGTAACCTTCACACTCTCTAAGCCCCTGCTGTAACAAGTGTCGGTGCCGTTTCCCCTTAACGACTGGTACTTTATAGCATGCGCCTGCCAGACCCAATTAACAGTTTGGTGCTGTGTAATGAGGGTCGAGCTAAATGAAAATAAGCGTTATCTCAAGCACACCAATTTGCATTATTTCTTCAGTGACTCATTCTGTAGTTTGTGGGTGACTTTTAACTATGTAGGAAGGAAGGGGGCTGATAAAATCCTTTCAATTAAGGGGTTGGAGGGCCCTACAGTCATGCTTTAAATACAGGTCCAAAACATGTGTGACTCTGCCTTACCTCCCAGTCTCAATACATTTCACCAGTCATCTCAACACTCAGTTTTCTCATTTAATTTCCCCTTCAAAAAAGGTTATCAATGTATCAGACAGTAGTTAAGCTACGACATTGGAGAAGCCAACCAGTGATAAGAAAGTCGATGATTTGATTCCACACATTAGCATTAAGGTTTTTATGGGCGGCAATTCAATTAAAGGAAACTGCTAACACATTTATTGTATGCCCATCACAACTGAAGCTCCCTTGGGCAAAACACATAGCCCATACTTTCTGGAGGAAGAGCACTCTGGTCAGTAATCTTAATGTCAAATATGTACGTATACTTTACCACAGAATGACTCACTTCTTTTTTCTGATGAGTAATCTAGAATGTATCATCTTATAACTCATTCAGTTGCTGCGTCAAGGCAAATAATGTCAATATACCAACTGAACAGTTTTAAAAAAACCTAAAAATAATCTTCAATTCACAAAAAAAAAATAGGATGCACTGAAAAAACTGAACTGGAAGCAATATTACTGTGCTGAAAGATAACAAAAAGGCAATGGTTTGTGGATGGGAAATAACACTGTCATAATGGAGGTAGAGTGGAAAGGAGGGAGGAGGGGTTCATGCTTCAGCAACTCCTGATGAGCAGGGGAGCAGGTGGACAATATCGATTTTCTAGGGGCACACCACTTTGGCTGGAGGAAAACCTGACCTGTGGTGTCAACATTAGCACAGTAAAAATGAGGGCAGTCATTCTAGACAGAGACGGACTACACCACACTTCTGTCGACAAAGTTATTCTCAAAGGGACAGGTTCCCTGAGAGACTACAGAGGGGACTCATAACTTTTTCCCGCTCAATAAAGTGTACACGGACACAAAGCATGGCGGCATAGGCCCGACGTTTTAGAGGTCTGAACAATTGCTTCACAGCTCTTAAATCTAAACTAACACCAGAGACCAGCAGTCGGGACTGTTGCTATGACAACTCAGGAGGTTATTGTGGACACTTCTGGCTATAACTTGGTTGAAAAGACACAAGCTGGCGGGTAATGTAAAAAAAACAAACATTAAACTAATAATAATTGAACAATAATCACAGAAGAATTGACAGTAAGCTAGCCATTATTTGTAACATTTTGGGCATATTGTACTTTTATAGTGCCAACCATTTTCATCTAGATTCAAACATTTATTCAGAGCTGATCCCACAATCTGGAAACATCCTTATGATGAAGCATCTCATTGTTAAACATGGGCAGGATTATGAACGTCACTTTTTAACCAACACGATACATTGCACTGCTTTTCATTACACTAAAAACAAAACAACATTTAACTAAACACCAACTTTCTAACTTGTCTTTCTGTTAAGGATCTACATGAAAAATAACAATTTAAAATGGACAATTGACAATTATGAATTCCACAATCAAGAGATATTTGGATATTAACAATTATTCTCTTCCGGGGCCCTTGCCTTTTCCCAATCAACCGCGACATGTCCTCCCACCGAGTCTTGCCCCGCTGTTTTCCCGCTACCTCAGCATGCGCGGGATTACGAGGGCCTGTTGGGAAACATGTCACGTCTGCATTGGGTGTGCTCGTTGCACCTCTGTTTGAGATCCAAGCCGTGTTCCAGCCCATCTGCTAGATGTGTAAGCGATGGGGGGGTACAGCAGCTTTGATCGCTGCCCCTTGTCCCACTGTGTCGTTGGCAGTGCTCTGCCAAAACGACACAAACTGCTTGCCTTATGTGCACAGGTCTGCACTCGCTGCCAATTCCTGTGAAGGTTTTGCACTCCCACAGGTAGCGGCAAGGACTGTGCAAGCATGGCGACTTCTTCATCAGGCGTCATCAGCTAGACAGTGGGTAAACTAATCAGCTTGACCTTCAATGCTGTGTAAATAACTGTTCCTTTGGGTATAGCTACACAAACAACATTGAAAAGACAAGTCCCTGTTGAGGAGTAGATCAGTGCAAGGGCCATTAGAAGACCTTTTAAAACCCATGATATCAAAATGTAAATAGCGTTTTTAATAAATATGCTTCCTGCTGTGTTTGAAAACTCTGTCGGCCTTATAAAAAACACCATGGGGGAAAGCTATAAATAGGAGTGGGTGTGTGCTGGGGAGAGATGTATGTATCAGACTACATATGATACACTATTCATAGTAAAGTTGTCCGTGGGATGAGTCAGTCTAATTGAGTCGACCGTCTGAGTTGTGACAGAATGCCATAATAGATGTGTATTGTTAAAGATTCCCCCAGAGTAGGTAAACCCCTACCATGTCTACATTTCAAAAATAAAATGTGCATGCCTTACTACATTCACTCTTTGTTGTTATTATTATTATTATTATTATTATTATTATTATTATTATTATTATTATTATTATGTAATATTTTCATGATCACACAGATTATGTTATAAATGTCTGCATTAAAATATTATTATTTCCCCTACCATTACCCAACCAATGCATGCTGAAGAAAGCACTGTCATCAAATGAATGGGCACAATGACAGTTATTTGTATTTTGTGTATTTATTATGTGGATATCCCTTTGAAACTGAAATCAACAAAACTCTATCAAACTGTTTTAGGGGAAAGTTTCATGCTTTATCATGGTTCTCAACCTGGGGAAGTGAGGGTGATACATAGCCTTGGCTAAACTTAAAGCTTTCAATAAAATATGACCTCGTATTTCATGTTGAATTATTCATGGTCTCTCCTCATAAGATCCAGCAATATTGTGATGAAAGGCCGATATTGAAATTCTCTCTATTGTTTTTTTTTCTTTCCCCTCTATTCTAACAGGAACTCTCACTGTATTGAATTATCCAGGTTTCGAGACTCACCTTTGCCCACCTTTTCTTTAACAGGCTAATAAACTTCAACAGGATGCAAATTCAATGAAGGAACTAGTACCAATAGAGGTCAAATGAGAAAGCCTGCTGAGAGATTGATGTTATATGAGTGCTGTAATTCCACTGGAATGAAATATTAATCGAGAACTCACTCGCTCACTTTCTATTGAATGACCTACATGGGACTCATTATTATCCTTAAATGTCCTATGGCAGGTAATAAAGATATGTTTAGCAGTGCGATGTATGATGTAAGGGAATGCAAACTACCTCTTGTACCCTGTAATATCATCAGGCCTGCTTTATTTCTCTAAATAATGACTGTATATAAAACACAGTGCCTTCCATCATAAAAAAAAACAAAAAACAACTTCAAGGGCTATTACCCGTTCCCATTTGAAAAGTTAAAGAATATCCACATTTTTTGTGAGAAAAAGAAGCGGCCTCCCTGCGTTTTTTTATACGTATAATAATGTATTTCAGTGTGAGCTTCTGCCTGTGCCTGTGTCAGTGCAACCTGTACGTCTGGCTGTTCTCCGGCCCACCTGTTTCCATGGCGAGGACCACAGAGGAAGGAGAGGGCTGACGACCACCAGAGGAAAAGAGCAAAAGGCCTGCCTGCTGGCGGTCTACTCACCTCCCTGACAGCAGATTTACACTGAGTATATATTTCTCATATGCGTACGTGTCTTTTCCCCTCGACATACTTTGAGGGGGTGATGACTGGTGCCAGTGGCTCGAGTGTCCTCTGCTAGTTTTCCAGACCTCATTATCCCCTGCCAATCATCCTCCGGGGGGTGACAGTAAGAGAATAGCTCCAATCAGCAGAGTAGAGGGAAGAAGAAGAGGGACTACAAGGTTAACAGGGTGCTCCCTCCACTTTGATCAATGTCCCACGATGCATTATTCCAAATAGCCGACGTACATGGTTTTTCGTCAATACCCAACAGATAATGAGGATTGTGTTATCCTCAAAGATGAAACAAGGAGTGCCGCGGAGTTAAGAAATATGTTTATCCATGCTGTTAAGTGATGTTTTTCTATTTCTTTTATTGCTGGATCTTTTCACTATTTCAATGCATTTGGATGTATTAAAATATGATTATGCATAGTTCCCAGAGCTGGAGAGAAAGTTTAGACATCTAGAGCACTTTGTGGTTAATGGGGTGGTAGTTACATAATATTTAAAGTGTTGAGTGAGGGTGTTTGAGGTAAAATGCTAAGGAATGGGCCCTTTCCCTCTCCTCAATCTCCTCTCTCCCCTCCTGGAACATCTTTTTTCCTCTGAGTTAGCTTCGGAGTGGGAGTTGTGATTGGTGAATGGCTTCATCAGCCTGACAGGCAGGGGAAGGGGGTGTGAGTGGTTCTAAATCCAGTGTTGATTGGCGGAACGAGTTGAACTTGTGATTGGTTGACCTGTTTCTCTTCTAATGCGGATTGGACCGGTTTGCTGGTGTGGTTGGAATCTCTGGGGCCCTTCTTTACACGGCTGTCTACTCCACAAATGGACCGTTCAGAGGATCAGTTGAATGTCATACCTCTTCAACAGGGACTCTGAAGGGAATCTAAAGCTAAATGGACAGTTAGAAGTCCGGGCCCTGGCATTTTAGGACAGAACAATTGCAATTCATGTTACGGTGGCTTTGACCTCAGAGCATACGGAATTCTAGAGCACAGGCCCAATCAGCTCCCGGACCAGAATCCAACCGTTCAATAAACTGCAAACAATCTCCTAAGCTGGTTCAACCGCGCTGGCTGGGGACCAGTCTCAGTCTCCTGTAGGCTGCCAAGCTGTTAAAGCCTACGGTCTCTCACATTCTGAGAGACCTGGCGGCCAGAACTATTCAAGCAATATCTGTAACATTTTACACTACAGGATTCGTAGAAGAAGTGATCATGCTGTAATAAAAACTGATTATTTATAACAAAACACTGTTTTGTCGTTATGCATTGAAAACCGAAAACGGATTACTTGGCACTGCAAAATTACGCAGAAGATTTAAACAAGTAGAAATCTGAAATGCTTTACCAAAATATCTGTAACATATTTTTTATACTGTTAGTGGGCCTATTACTTCAACTACCTGTTATAAACGTTTGTTTGGATGTAATATATATTTTTTATGAATGATGGTTTATATAATTCATGAAATTTTGCTGTTATGTAGGTGAAATGATCCTTTTTCAAAAATGCTGTCGAAATTCAATATTTATGAGAATGCGTGCTTTAAGTATGAATTGATTTTTCTTTCTTCCTTTCCACTCTCTTGCCCTAAGCCATGAAAGATGGGTTCTATTCTCCTTCAGGGACTGTCAGCTCATTATGGTCAGAGAGCTCATGCACCTCAGAGACCACATAGCTTTCAGGGAGAGCCAACATCAGGAACAAAACTCAAACCAGGAAGTGTAAGTTCAGGTGGGAGAGTCAGACGAACACATCCAGCTACAGCCCATAATAATATCAGGGAGCTGACATCAACACATAGCTTTACCAAAGAGACTTTAGGTTCTCCCTCCGTACGGCCTTTCAGACTGGCAATCAACTTGAGGACATGATCTTTAGATGTTTTTTACCGTGGTGATGTGGTGTGATTGTAATAATCAAGCAGTCTGCAGCAGTTTGATTCTGCTTGTGGAGGCATCTTTCAGAATGTGGTCAGACTCTTCCCTGGGCTCATGCTGTTTGTACTCCATCAACAATAACATGGTCTTGGTTTGACTGTAGCCTCCTCTACTCCGGCTTCCATTCTACATTCCACTGTCTAAACTATTGCCCCGGTTGTTTCATACAGCAAGCGTTCAGTTCGTTCATCTCACTTTTGTGTTGGTGGTTTTGCCGTTGTCGTGTTTATGGGTCATTCATCATGACGCTCTTCTTTGCTCTTGAATTTGTGAAAGATCTGTTGGCAAGCGTACCTGTCATTTTCATCAGTACAATTTCCAAAGATTTTTCCTGAATTTGACAGAATTGAGCTAAGCATGGCTTGTATCCAATCAGCCTAAATAGGGATGATTAGCCACCTGACCTTTCCCTCAGAGTAGGCATTGCAGCCACCGCGAAACAGAAACAGAACACAGAACAACAACATCATGTTAAGGTTGCCATGCAGTAGAGCAGGGACCATCCCTGGAACACTCTACCATGCTTCTGATAAGTGCATCGAATTTGAATGTAAACTGCCCTGGGCAACATAGCCATGATTTCTCACGTGACAATTGTGTCTGTCATTTGCAAACAGTCAGGAGAAGTACAGAAATCTGCACTCCATCCTTCTTCATTTAATTTCATTCCTTGTTCCTCTCCACAGCATGTCTGGCACAGGGAGACACACTGTGACATAATCAATCTTGTCGTACACACACTCACACAGGCATACTTGGCTGTTGAGTGGTGATCAATTATGTAAGAGCACCATATTTATCAGATTGATTACTACCCTCAACACCCAATATTGTTATGTATTACATTGATGTAGCACAGCACCGTAAATCAAACACATGAGACCCCTCCCCCCCTGCAAAAATTATGTATAGATATTTTTTA
>JAVQIZ010072221.1:0-2500 GCA_036023535.2 Galaxias brevipinnis
GTGCTTTTATCCTAAGCTAAAATTCTGCGTGGTGGTGCTCCGTATAATAATTACCCTTCATCACCTTGATCGATTATAATATTTAATTTATGAATTAATTGATAATCTACAAAAATTGATGAAGAGTAATTTACACACGAAGTAGTAACCAGTAACCCTACACCAGGCTATTCTCATCCGACTTACTGAGTTTGAGCAAACTAGACTGGTAACCACAGTACAAGCAACTGAATTGTGACAAAGTGAAACGATTGTGAAGTACATGCTCTCAATGTATACATTTTTCATTTGGCCAGACCAAACAATCAGACATAAGACAACTTTGATCATTTTGGCCAAATTGACAACAACAAAATCAAATGTTTTTCGGTAGATTTTGGGATGAAGCACAGTCGGTATGGTGGGGTAGTCAGAGCATTTGGTGGGGCATCGCCCCCCACCCCACACCCATGCCTATGCCTATGGGCCCGCTCCTCATCATCAAAGACAGCTCTTACTGTATATGTATAGGAAGGGTCATGGTAGTGACCATAGATGACAGGCCTTTCCTGGGAGTGCAGAGCCAACCACGGAGCCAGAGCACGCCATAGTCTTATCAACATAGTTCCCTCTCCAACTGTACCACCATTTTAACCTCCATTTTCATTGGTGTCCTAATCCTTTCCTTCGCTTTAGAATTGCACATCTCCTTCTCTCTATCCTTTTTCCTGAGTCTTTCTCCGCCTCGATATATATATATTTACAGTTAAACCCCCTTTCCAGAGTAATGCTCTCTGCCAGACGCCCATCTGGATTGGAGGGAGGGGATCAGGGGTGAAGTGGAGCCTATCCGAAGTCAGACAGGACCTGCTTCATTTTCTCTCAGCAGACGCTGTGTTTTGATAGAGTGTTTTTTTTTCCAGAATGGAACTAGCAGGCCCGGTCTGTATTCCTCACCATCTGGCCCCTACTCTGGCAGCACCGCTTCTCTATTGTGCTCTGTCTTCACTACAGCCAGGGCAAGAGTGGGTGGGAGATAACCAGAGAGGAAGAAAGAAAAAAAGAACACGCGATAAGGCCACAATGACTCGAGAAAATAAACTTACTTGCGTTTGTTTGTGCGCGCGAGTGTCGGGGAGTGGGCGTGTGGATACAGCGTGAATGTGTCAGGCCTTGCTCTCGACAGAGCAAATATGTGCCCGCAGTAATTTCACCTTTCAATCATGTTTGACCGCGGGGAACTTGAACCAGAGTGCCGGCTTTGACTTCAAGGCTGAATAAAAAATTTTTACAACTTTTTTTTTTACCCACCCCCCCACTCACCCCTGCCTCCCACCCATAGCCCCCCTCATCGTGCCTGTCGACCCAGCGCCCGTGAAGCGAACGCAGGCCGCGAGGAGAGAGCTGGCGCCAGACCCCCAGATACGAATGAATAAATCGTACGTTGTGAATGCGGCGATTGCGGTGACGTTGGTTGCGGCGCCCTGTGCCGCTCCGGGCACTTCATCACCAGCCCCATCCGTTTCCCCGACACCATTATCCTCCCATCCGTCTCAACCTCCATCCACACCGTCCATCCGTCTGTCCGTCTGTTTACATCTATCTGGGAGATCATCCATCTCCTCCAACTCTCGTGTGCCGTCGTAATCACCTCTCCATGTTACCCAATCTCTCTCTCTCTCTCTCTCTCTATCCGTCTCTCTCTCTCTCTCTCTATCCGTCTCTCTCTTCATATCATCTCTCTCTCTATCCATCTCTCTCTTCATTTCTCTCTCTCGGTGAAAGCTGTTTGAGCAGCCACAGGAGCGAGGTGCTGCTGAGGACAGGGGATGAGTCACGCGATCCGTCTGCGTCCTCTGTTGACGGGGGACGGGGGGGGGGCCTTTTCGTGCGGTCGTAACGGATTTCCTAACATCAGACACGGTCTGTTTTATCAGGCCTGGGAGACAATCAGAACAGCACGGCAACAGGACAATATCTCGTCTGTGCAACACTTATGGCCCGGGTTATGACTGGCATTACAACGGCTGAGTGAGCTGAGTGATTGTGTATTGTGTTAGCGGCGGCGCTTTGCCTAAGCCACTTTCCTAGAGTGATTGAGACCGAGGCGAGGCAATCTCCTCACTCCGAAATCAGATCACTCTTTGCAAGACAGATCAGGCATGTTGTACTGTATGTAAGGGGTTTACTGTGTGTAGGAGGCTGGTGGATGTGGGGATTGCAGAGGTGTGTGTATGTGCGTATGTGCCTAGAGTGTGTATGTGTGTGTGCAGCGTGTGGAGTGTACACATGTAGCTCCCGTGCTTCAGTGTACTATGTATGTAGGCATGTGTGCCTTTCGTATACTGCATCAATTCCATGAGCTTAAGCCAGATCGTGCTGGATAAAGTCAGTCCTTCAGAATGGAGACCAATATGTAAACATGCGATAGATACTACACATACGAATGCTCCAACAAAGATAGAGAAAGAGACACAAAGACAGAGAGAGATAAAGCGAGAGAGAGAGAGAGAGAGAGAGC
>JAVQIZ010072221.1:7500-23208 GCA_036023535.2 Galaxias brevipinnis
GGTCCATTTCCTGGTCCCCGTCAGGGGAACCCCTGGCAAACCCGACTCTTCCATTAGACCAGTGTCTCAGGCCAAAGGCAGAGAGGCTTGGTCAGCTCATATATTCTCCATGCACGAGAGAGTCCAGCCATGGTCGGCTCTGTGTCTCATGTGGTTCCAAACTCAACGCATGGCACACTCCCAAACGCACAGATTTGAAGGCGGTGACACAACATACGCACACAAACACACACACACACATGCACGCACACAAACACACACACATGCACGCACACCCACACAAACACACATTTCTGACTTCATGTGTGCTCCACCCATCTGGTTCCAATTCCACTGGGCGCTCCCCTGAGCGGTGGGGCAGTTTTGGGTTCAGTGGGGGAAAGGGAACGTTGAGGGTCGCACCCTGGTCAGGGACACAATAACAATGCCTCCCCTCCCCCACCCCCTCTCCCTCTTCCCTCCTGAGGGAGAGTGGAACCAGAAGGCTTAGCCGGCAGCACCGCCATGCTAAGGAGAGCTGGGCAGACTCTCACAGAACTGCTGTCCCCTCGTCGGCCCCGCCGGCCCCGCCGGCCCTCCGCAAGTGACCCCGCTCTGATCTCCATGGCGACGCGGAGCAGTCGCCGGCGTCAGAGCCCGGGCCACGGCTCATTATCCTAGTAGAGTCACGCTGCTAATTGGATATGAAGTAATGGATTCGTTTTATCTGCGGGTCGATGTCGAGCACCCGTTATAAATAATTGTATGTCATTAATTATGTTCTAATTCCGCTTTCAGGGGAGGGATTTAATTGCCCTGCAGTGTTTTAGTATTCTAAAAAATGTATTATTATTAAAATGTTGGAGGGTAGCCATGAACCGCGCCGGCTGCCGTGTGATTTTAATGGATTCCGTTTCCCTCCTACAACCCCGGCTTCTCTCTCTCTCTGACACACTGGCGCTGCGTCTGCCTTTTCCTCCCTCTCCTGGTTTCTTTTGGAGATTTCTACCTTGCCTCCCTCTCTGCCCTCCCTCCTCCTCATCCTCTTCCCCCTCTCACGTCCGGGTAAGCAATCACCATCGGCGCGCCCAGACGAGCAGGCCGACCGCTTTGAACGACCCCTGACCCCGAGCGGGACTGGCTGGGCCTTGATGGGATCGTTTTAATTTGCGCTGAAACGGTGGCTAACCTAATGTGTTTATATGTGTGTCCAGGCCCCATGGACCCTTTAATCCCCTTATGGCGCTGAGCTCTAACAGGACTTACCCTGGTTAAGCACTTGGAGCAGGGGCAGACCCACTTAAGCTGACTGCCTTTAGGCTCAGGCTCATCACAATAGCCAGACATCCATCGGATGCGATACAAGCTGACGGCGTCCACACCACCGAACCCGACGACCTGGACAAAAACACAGCCACTGATCGTGAGTCTAACTCCATGTGAGAGGTTAGATGGAGCAAAGGTAATTGAAGAATGGACATTTCTGATGTGAAGCCATTTTCACTCCTTATTTGTTGAGTTACTTTCAACTCACCTGTCTCCCAAATGAATGTTTTTCCAAGCGCCTATCACAATGTTTTCCATTTCCCACAGTAATAGAACGCTAAATTAGATAGCGTGTGAAACGGAAGGGGACGCTTGTAGCTATTGCCTTTATTGCAATAGCCTTATAGTCGTAATGTTTATTTGACATTGGGGGTATATTTTTCCGAACAGTGGAAAAATGCTTGGCTGAAATTGCATTATTGTTAAACCGAGGTATGAAACAATAACTTTAAAGGAACGACAACTCCAAATTCGAAAACATTTAAAATATCGACACGGAAATGGTTTAATTAACCTTTGTGCTTCAAATCACCCAGCAGCCAGTCCATAGAATGCATTACACTGGCACACAGTATAATGGTTGAAGTTTTCAATTGGTTTTAATCCCTATCCTCAAAGTCATGCATTGCATAATATTTATCATCTATGAGGATAAACGATGCTTGGTCCTCACAAAACCCCTGACCTTAACCTCACTGTAAAAAAGCCCACCCAACCTCTTAGCGATGGATAATTGAAAGTCAAAAACTCGACATCGGAAAAGCCCTATTGGGAGCAGGTTGTCTGAAGCAGGCTTATCTACAGTGTTGAGGCAGGTGAACACTTCCAGCGGGGCTGGGTAATGTTCTATTCTTCTGTCGAGCAGCTCCTTCATCCTGGGGCTGTCGACGGGGACTGGAGGGAGATAGAGAGGTGCTTGAGCTTTTCAATGTGGCCCCGACACTCATCAGCCGGTGTCAGGAGCCGCTGTGACTCTGGGCATTAGGACTCCAGAATGAACACATCTGCCAAACGAGAGGGAAAACGTCGCGCTCGTGTCAGCCTTGTGTCAGCCTTATGTCGGGCGCGTGTCAGGCAAATGCCAGACTAAAGTCAGAGTTCAGACTCGCTCTCTGTCAGCGGTGGCAGCGGCGGGGAATGGCAGAGGCGACATTAGCAGGGTGGAGATTTCCGTGCATGAGTAAGGAGCAAACTCAACGCACGCGCACACACTCACACACACACACACACACACACACACACACACACACACACACTCACATAAACCAACAAGCACAAACACACGTGGCTGACAGGCTGCCTACTGTCTGGGGAACAGCATTGAGGACGAGACAAAGACCAGTCAATCTCAGACGAGGCTGAAGGGGAGAAGGGGAGACACTACTAGCAAAGCAGGCCCAAAGCTACCAAGGCTAGACTCTCCTGCTCGTGGTTGAACGTTCCATCCAGTTGTAGTCGTAGCAGTCATTGCTGAACTTGTCCCAACTCTCAGGTAAAATGTCGATGGAAAATAAAGGGGCAATCAATCCTTTTGAGTCTTGAGATTTCTCTATTTGCCATTCATCTGTTCTGTTGTTGGTCTTAACAGGCGTGTCTTACGGCGGCACGTCGACAGCGACTTGATGCGAGCGATGAACGAGGATGCGGTACCTGTTTACTAGACGAACGGTTCTCCATCACCATAGATCAAGTGGCTAACTCATTTCCCACTCTCCCAGTGTGGGCTAATCACTGACGCTAATTCAATGGCCTGCAAATTACTGGGATGCATGTTCAAGTGGTGATCTGCCGTTTTCCAGGGGATCGCAACAAATCAGAACACATGCACACACACGCACTCACTCATACACACACCAACTTATCGTGTCTGTTCGTTTGATGAAGCGCTCCAGCTGTAAATCGCTCAGCCTCATATTTTCTAGTGGCATCTTCATTGGTGTGTCAGGTGTCCCAGTGGCCTTGTGCTAAATGACAGGGACCGTGGACTACAGGGTCTTCTTTCCTCTGCTCCAGGTCCTGTTCTGAGCAAAGGGAGCTTGTCACTTCTCAGTCCCAGGAATCAGCTCTGCACAGTGGGTAGACCGATAAGCTAGTGAGCCCCACTGTAAGGAGAGCCATTCCATCAGTGAGGACCTGCTGTGCTAAAATGGCCATCATCTAAGATTTGTCAGCAGCAATTTTCTTCAGATCCCTAGGTGTTTGCGTGTGTGTGTGTGTGAGTGTGTGTGTGTGTGTGAAGCCAAAGAAAGGTTTACTCCCAAATGGAACCTCGTCAACTTCCTTTGTTTAAACTTTATTTCATATATAATTCAGGTGCTCATGAATATGGAGAGGTTTGATGGCCTTCAAAAAAGGGAGAATCAAAAGCATAATTTATGGGCCGGATATATCTTTTTGGCAAGCACAATTGCTCAGGCACCTTGCTTTGTTTGTGCGCGCACACACCAACACACACTCCCACACACCATGGGAGATACAGTGGAATTTGACTGCTGAAATGAATACCCTGATTTATCGTCTCACTGCTTGTGAGTCTGTGTGATTGTGACGCTATATTTAACAGACACACAAAAGCTACAATGTCAACCCCGCTGCACGGAAACTCACGTCAGCTTGGGCTGCTGAACGGCTGCAGCATCCTGCAGTGCAGGGGAGGCGGACAGGTAAAAAGACAAAGCAGCCAGAAGAGGACCACAGCTCATAGCCGTAACCCAGCCAGGCCCTGTGGCTGGGAGTCTTACCTGTAATACGTGTTGGAGAGGTCAGCACAGGTCAGCACAGGTCAGACAGGGAGCTGGGGAGTAGTGTGTTGTGGGGCTGTACAGTGGGTTGGGGACCAGCCGGAGCACCGAGACGCGAAGGGACTCGCATCCAAACAATAACGTTGCAGGAATGTGGCGCTAAAGACTTGCGAGACTTGACTGTAGCCTCTGGTCCTTGACAGGCAGAGGGAGGAACGGAGGAGGAAACCAAGTGGGGCAGAGAGGTAAGTGGCTGAACATTCTGGAAGGCTCTGAAAACGAACAGTGCCTTTCCAGAGATATAAAAACACATTTGCGGCTGCAAGGTTATTGAGAACACACACACACACACACACACACACACACACAAACACACACACACACGCTCACCCTCTTTCTCGCTTGAAAATACTACACTTAATGTGTGGGGGCCACTCAACCAGAATTCAATTAACCAGAGCTATTCTCCAGTCTTCCAAGTGAACAGGGGTGCTGGAAAGGTCTGTGGTCTGGGATTGTGCAAGTCTAGGTGTCCTTAAACCTGCATGACCCCTGCTGTGATGACTGTAAAAAGGCAGGCTCTGTCCTCTCATAAAAAAATTTAAAAAAAAAATTCAGCACTGCGCACCGCAGGAGGGCTTTTATTCACTTGCCAGAGCCAAGCTTCCGGCTGAAGAGACACTGTGAAAGTATTGCACATCATCGAACATATGCACAGTAGTCGTTTCAACTAGTTTAAATGCTTGCGTGGCGCTGGCTTTAGTTAGACATGAAAGTACCTTTGTTGAATCCGTACCACCAGCGCGAGCAGCAGATCAAGACCGACTCGGGTGCCGGTCGAGCCCGGAGCGAGTGCGGGGACAGGGACCCCCATGGATCGTGACTGGGGGCCCAGCTTAGACAGCGACCTCCTCCCTATCGTCCCCGCCGCTATCAATCACTCTGATATCATCACGAGTCGGTAGCTAACAAATGGCACTATTAAAAGATAAACACAAGCTGTTGTGATTCCGCCAGTGTGTGTCGGGAGTCTAAACCCAGAGACAGGATTTTAATTATCCCAAGCGCACGAGACTGATTAAAGGACCTCGTTCTCACTGCTAAACGATTCTGTTGTTTGCTCCTCTGGTCTCCCAGAGGGACTTGGGCGTGTGTGTCAGTGTGCGGGTGGGAGAGAGTGTGTGTGCATGACCAGAAATTGCTTAAGGAGCCACAAACTAAGTGTAGAGTTCACCATGGTTTGATTGAACCCTCTGGCCACATTGACACAAAATGGCAGTCTCTCGACTAATAGACTGGTATGCCACTGCGTTGATGACTGTTATGGTGATTGTACGGGTTGATAATGTGCTTCTTTGTAAGTTTGTGTCGCCTGGCTGGCATTGTGGATTACGTGTTGATTTGAGGCAGTGTTGGGTTGGCTTGCCAGGCTCTCTTTTCTCTGCTGCACGGTTCTATTCCAGTCCCAATGTCAGGCTACATGCGTCCCTTTATGAAACGGAGAGTCTAGTCATTCCGTGAAAAGTTGAAAAACTATAAGTGTGTTTCTCAAAAACAGCCTGCGGGCTGCGGACATTTTGACTCTGTTAAATAAAGCGATCCACCGCTGGAAAACTTTGACGAGGAGAGGCGGTCAGCTGTTAAGAAAGAAAAGGACCAGTGTTTGATTTTGTTTGTTCCGATAAGCTTTTGTTACAGTAACATGCCCTCGGCAACATAGCAACTGTCGTCTACAGAGAAACATTACCTCAGGAAGGCCAGGTCTCGGAGCAGGAGCTGCAGACGGCTTCAAAGCCTGGGGTGCGCTTCGATCTGTCTCGCGCAATCACTTCTGTTCCACGGAGAGAAAAAAAAACATTGATCTATTTTAGAGAAACAGGAACAATGGCCTTTTGTGGAAGATGATCATTTTCTCATTTCTCCGGCGATAAATCTCTGGCCCGACGTGTCAGTGTGCGTTTCCTCTCCCCTTTGTTGCGAGTCACTCGCGGAGAGAAAGCCACTGCTACAACTGAAACCTTCTACAGGGGCGTCTTTTCAAAGCATAGATTTGGGGGTTTGCGCGCTTAGTGTATGCCGGATCGAAAGACCGCATTGTTTTGCTACAAAGGCTGTCTCCGAATGGAGTCCTTTGTGTGTTTTATCGTTCTCCGCACACTCCCTTCCCATGCAGGTTGTTACAGTGCTGCGGGTGTATAGCAGGGTACAGCTATACAAAATTCCCCTCTACTGACTCTGCCTGCTAGGCCCAAAGCACACTTGTTGCCTGTTTGCATTGAGCATCCTCTCTGCGCGGTGCCTCTACAGGAAGGGTGTTTTCAAAATAGCCGCCCTGGGGTTCAGGAATCTGGTCAGTATCCATCACAAGCTAATCACTCTCAAGCTCGGCTAGAGACAGCCTCCGACCTGGGTCACACCTGTCCCTGTATCTGGACACCAATTGTACTCACAGCTGTGGGTAAAGTACACAGTGAAGGGCTGATGTTTACTTGATATAGCTGCCCACGTTGTAATATCGCAAGGCCGAGTGGCACACTCACACAAGGCATGAGTGTGCACACAGACAGACACACACACACACACACACACACACAAGCACACACTTACATGTGCAGACGCGTTCATTAGAGCTAACAGATCGGCCCCATCTGTACAGTACATTCCTCTCATCCCAGCAGATCAAATGAAAGCGGGGGGAACAGGCCGAGCCAACAAGGAGGCCGTTTAAGGGCGAGGATCCCTATGAAACACTACCCTTAAGCTCCAGAGTAAATCTCATTACATCTCTAAGTCCATGTTTGATCTCCAGTGTGCCAGCGCTCTGATGCCCAGACAGAGGGAGGCCCTGCCTCTAATTGCACTGATGTATGCCACTGAAGGAGCAGCACACAGCGTTTTGTGCCACGCTCCCTCTGTACATGGCGAGTAGACGCGCAGCCTGTTTGTGCTACATACCTACTCTTTGGCTTCGTAGCAGCAGGTTAATTTCAAACGGTTTGGTTTTTGCTGCATAATTTCAAGCTTGGGCTCCAGTATTTATAGACAAATGGACTCAGGCATATAATTTCAATGAAAGATGCCTCAAAGAAACGTAAAAAAAAATAAAAAAAAGAATACAAGTGATTAGCATATTTGAAAGGGCCGCATAATGATGTAAAATCTCCCTGAATCTTAAAAGCAGACAGTGAAGCAGAACGCATGGTGCAATTATAACACATTAGCATATAGACCAGCATGCACTGCAATCGCTCCCACCACCCACATTCCTCCCTCTCCCACATGAACATGTGAAAAGAACACACACACACACACATTCACATACTCACACACACACACACACATTCACATACTCACACACTCACACACACACAGAAGCTCAATTAAAACACAGTGACTCGTCTACAACCGGTCATAGAGACAAAGAGATATCAACGGAGCCAGATAGATTCCCAGTTCCGTTAACTCATTTAAATGGCTGGCGCCTTCCTAATCACTAGCACCATTATCAGTTAGCCTGGGGAATTATCATTCCCCATATGTGGAAAAACTCGTCCGTTTAATATGATATAACCACTCTGCCCAATGTTGGGCCCATTTGTGGAGAGAGATCCGCGCTAGGAGATCATTATCGGTGGAAGCTCACAAGCTACACTCCCACCTGCTTGGTTTTCTCTTCTCTAACATGGGAAACCAGGATGCTAGCTCTTGCAGAGATTACTACGAGTGAGGGAATGCTCTCCGAGGAACTCATTTACCTTGTGTACACAAATGTGGCAACATTATTTTAAACAGTATGACATATAGTGTTGATTAAACAGTCTCTCATTACGCCAGTGGCGCGTCAGCACCCCCGTCATTATGGGGGACAGCCGAGGCACACATGTGGCAGGAAGTGTTGCTCAGGCTTCAAGAGCATTTGTGCCAGGTGTACTCTCAAAGGCCAAAGGGGAGTGCAGAAAACATTTGTCACTCTGGGCAACACTTACTCCACTCGACAGCCAAACCGCCCCTTCTCCCTTTCCATTCCATTCCATTATGGCAGGGGCAGCATGGCCGCAGGAAGCCATGTCCTATGACGGGGTCCTCTGTACTAATAGACTTATCCGGCTGAGAAGTTGATGTTGGCTAAAGCAGCGTTTACAGCGCGTGGCAGGGGAAAAGCTTTCAGCGCCGCGTGCCGTTGGGTTGCCAGCATCCCTTTTTTCTCTCTCCTCTCCACTGGGCAGATCAACACACGTACGGGGAAGGAGACAAGAGAGGAGGGATTTGAAAGGAGCATTTCATCCTTTCTACGTAGGTTTCTCTGGCAACGTTTTGGACTTCAGTTCCCCGGTCTGTCCCTGTTCTAATGAGCGTCCCGGTGTTCTTTAACAGGGAGAATTAGAGGATTGATTTAAAAAACATTTAAGACAATGGGCATGATGTGAAAAGGGATATTGTTAAATGGAGGAAAACAACTAATAATATAATGATATAAAATAACGACCAATTTACGAAAGAAATTGTCGATTTCATTGAATTAAAATATCTTGCTTGCGCAATGAGTAATAATGTTCTGATGGTTTGTGGAGATGGCTCTAATGGACATACTGACGTAGGTAATGTTAAAGACACCTTGTGAGAGTACATCATCCCCAGAAATTCTCTGGAGGATTTTATTGAATTAAAATATCTTGCTTGCGCAATGAGTAATAATGTTCTGATGGTTTGTGGAGATGGCTCTAATGGACATACTGACGTAGGTAATGTTAAAGACACCTTATGAGAGTACATCATCCCCAGAAATTCTCTGGAAGAAGACTGTGAAAAGCCTGTCAAATCAAGATCAAATCTATTTTCATTGCTTATTCAAAAGATGGCTTTTACTCCACCAAGCATAAAAGTACTCATTAAATTGCATTGGATTTCCCCTGGTGGTGGTCACAACCAAAGAAATCGCTATCTTATACCATTTTCAATTCTGACACAAACGCACGCATCCGTGCACCTCGGGGAGGTTCCGCGTGTGTCTCACGTGCCTCGTTCCCCCAATCTGACCTGGCAAAACTCCGGCGGGCATACGACGGTTTAACAATCTGTGACCACCCGGAGGAGTGGCTGACCTACAACGGCCGAAACCAGACCATTTGTGCTTTGTAAAGAAAAGATTAGTGCCTAATGGCAGCGGCCAGCGCACCGCCACCAGAGCTCGCTGCCATGGCAACCTCTAATTACGTGACACACTCGGCCAATGCGGACACCTTGGCCCTCGGCTCTGCCAGACTCGGGGACACGGGGGAGTCACGCTGGGGGAAAAACGTGGCGGCAGATGTTTCGCGAGAGAAAGAGAGTGATCGACATCTGAGTCCTATTGGCTCCTGACCTACCTCTGTGAAAACAGACACATGGAGCACCGGAGCATGAGCGGACTACAACACGGTGGCATCAGGAAGAAATTAAACAGCTCCACTTTCCAAGCACATCACTTTCAGGTTGAGATGCCAACACAATGGCTGGATTATAAAGATGGTTGTTGTAGTTTTTTTGTTTTTGTTTCGGCAGGAGGGTAGTAAATGTTGATGAGACTAGTGCAGTCATTTAACCTTTTTCTTTCATCTTGACTTACCCAAAGCCTAAGGCAATGTTTGACCAACCCCAACCTAATCCCCCATGGTGCACAGCCATCTACGGCAGCGCACTGGAGCATCTCCATGAGCACCAGAGCTCCTTCTCCTCTCGGCCTCAAACCCATTACCCTGCCCCCACTAACTGTCTCAGTGTTGGTTCTTTGTTCTTAAAAGTTGGAATAAAAGTTTTATAAGGAGCTCCTCTCGGTGGATGGCAGCAGCTGGGTAGCGGGATCAGACGGACGTTTGAGCAAAGCGGCAGCGATAGAACTGGGTCAGGCCTCCTGTCTGTCTGTCTGCTGCAGAGACAGGCGAGCGAGACCAACGGGGGAGCTCACCACAGCCACTGCCACAGCGCCACGCAGCCCAACAAAGACAGAGGAGGAGGAGGAGGAGGAGGAGGAGGAGAAGGAATCAGGCTCCCAGAGCCACGAGCCTCTGAGCAGGAGGAACTCAAACCACGGGTCACGTGTACTTTGCCCACGCTCCTGTAGTACAGATCGTCTCCAGCCGTGGGTCCTCTCTGGTGTCTGCTCCGGAGAGGGAGCACGTCTGCGTTGTCGGCGGAGGGTGTTTACTTGGTGCGCGCACGTGGTCGAGTCGTCTTACACGTGACGCTGTGTCCTTGTTCCCCCTCGTCGCCTGCGACCGGCTCCCAACACTAAGATGGCTTCTTTTCACGGTGACATGCTCCATTACGTTACCTGCCTTTCACACAACACAAAGGCTCAACCACCACCGGAGGCTCTCTTAAAGACATTGCGAGATCTTTGCCGAGATAAAAGCCGTATTGAATAATGCATCTTAGACGGGTGTCTTAAATTACAGCCCGTCTGAACCGCGCGGGTGAGACAAGAGGAGCGAAGAGAGGAGCGACCTCGCGAGGTTCAAGGCCTGCGCCGTAATTCATGAAGAGTCATCGTCATGGTTACGGGACCAGAGCACCCTTCAGCAACAACGCCAGGCGGTGGTAAAGTCTAAATTTGCCTGAAGTTTGCACTTCCACTTACGAAACACAGCCAACCTGCTGCACAAGGTGGAGTGCAGCCATTGTGAAGACATGCTCCTTTTTTAACTCAGCTCCAGAGGTCAGCCACGCTGCGATACAAAGGCATGCTAATCTGTACCAAGCCGGGTAGAGAGGAGTAGGAAGGTTGTGTGAGGGACGCTCATTGTTTGCACCGTTTTGATTATTCATGAGGGTATTCATCCTCATATTTGTGATTGTTGTTTGTTTATATTCGGGCCCCGGAACACCACAAAGTCAACAAAAACACCTGGCGTGTGATGGGTGATCTGTTGTGCGTTGGGCAGTCAAAACTTACAGCACGTCTCCCCGCATGTCTTTAGAGTGTTGGGTTTTGTTTACGCCTTACCCTGAGGAGAGATTAAAGGGTGTTCAAATAAAAGAGAAACATTATAATTTTCAGCCCAACAGATGAAAATGGAAAACGACTCGCATGAAAGCCACTATTTGGGCTTTCACAGTCACAATTGGAAGACCTTGGCAGTGGACACGATAGGTTTCGCTGGCCTAGTGTTCATTTGAAATCCATCCCAAATTTGACCTTACGGATGATAGTGCCAATTCTTTATTTTTCATTAATTAATAATGGATGGGGGTAGTAGTAGTTCTAATTAAAGATCAGCCTGCATCGTACATAAAGTTGTATATTTAAAGCAACAATGTGAAATGTGTCTGTCATTACTTTGTCTTTTTGACAATATAACCCTTTAATGAAACAAAAGAGCCCAAGGTCTAATTTAATAGAACAAGATGCAACAATACTTTATTTGTCCTTTCTGGGAAATTAATTAGCTTGCTGTGCTCTGCACAAACATATATGGCATAAACTTTCAGCTTTAAAATTTGCCTGTTTACAAAATACTTTTAGCTTCAAACCGTGCATCTAGAAATTATGTGAAAGCTCAAAAATCCTATTTTCTTTGTGTGTAACCCAGTATAAGTATGGTTTCGGTACGTCATGCACTTCAAGCACAGCGATCTCGCTCAGAAGGTTGGGTGTAATGCTAAACTGCTAGTAAGTTAAGCATCCATCCAGCATCATTAGTCACCGACTCACATCTCTTCCAACTCTCCTACTGTTCACTTCAAACAAAAGAGGGCCATTGGCTATTTGTATTCCTGTGAGGATTGTTTCTTACAGCAGGGGTGTGTAGGAGTGAAACGTGTCTGTGCAACCTTACATCAGATTAGATTCAGTAAAAAGGAAGCCAAATAAACTATAGAATGCAATGACAAACCCACAAAGACAATTTCACTTTATTACTCATGCACATTTCTATTCCTTTTCTGCTGATGGCATGGTACGTGATGTTTCCAACAACAAGCTACACTGATTTGAAAAAAGGAAATATTAAGCACACCTTATTTTGGACTGTAATTAGTAGACCACGCAGGTCAACCCGGTCACATAAGCAACAGCTACCTGAGTAAACAGCAGACAATCAACAATGCATTAAGAGTCAGTGGGAAATGTCCGGGATAGCAGAATAAAGACTTGTCTTACTGGACGGTGATGCTAGTAGGAACACTAGCCCAGGTAACTGTCAACCAACTCACTGAGTGTAATTCTGATTAAGGGGTTACAAATAAACTTGAAGTCATTTGACCATAACTAGTCACAGCTTCAGACTTCAATTCTGATCTCTTGGAGAGAAAGTTCATAAAACTTTGTCTTTGTCAGCTCTCTTTGTGAACAGACATTTAGAAAATAGGACTTTCTATGTGCCACTCGATGCTATCTGATTGCAGGATGGAGTGTGGGCTTGTAGAACTTAACAGATGAGGGTTGAGAGAGAGGAAAAGAGAGCAAGAGAGTGGAAGAGAGCTTAATTAAACGGAAAATCTGTCAATATTTTTCACATTTAAATGCAAACAAGAATGGTGAATTATTGTGCAAATAAATTGAGTGATGAGAAATCATTCAAATGTCTGACAGACAACAAATTGCCTAAACACACACGCACACACACACACACACACACACATACGCACACACTCACACACTAATCACACACAAACAAACCCACGAGCACATTCTCACTCATAAATAAATACAAACACAAATCCTATTTATCACCTCAGACTGAATGAGCTGCCGCAGAAGATTGGCGTTGTATGGCTGGGGCCAAGTGGCAGGAAGGAGGGGGAGGGGGTGGACACGTATTGTCCAATATTGAAGAATTACAACTGCGGGCACCATGAAAATGAAGTGCCGCTGATAAATCCACATAAAGCGCACCCTTTTTCCCCTCACCGTTTCTCGTTTACTCATAAACACAGCCAGGCGCCACGCGGGGAGAGGTGGCAGCAACAGCTTTCAGGACATGTCCTGTGACAGCACACCTTCCTAACCCGCTGTTTCCCCGTCCCCCGGTGCCACGGTGACAGACACGTTAACCACCTCACACTCCCAGAGTCCAGGCTCTCTCCCTAAGTGTGAGGGGTTGGGCCAACACACAGCTGCCACCACGCCAGCTTCAACACAAACACACTCTTCTGCCACTCCAACAAAAGTGAGATCATGAATCAGAGTACCAGAGGTTCTCCTCCCCACCCGCTGTTCAAATAGGACCTTTCGTGCACAGACCATCAACTGTCTTGGAGAAGCTGCATGTGGGCTCACGCACACACAACAAAGACACGCGCACAAACACACGCACACACACACACACACTCGTGCAGACCACTAACCACCCCAGGCCCCTGCAGCACTGACATTTCTGCAGGACGAGGAATACAAATAAACCCGAGTGTCAAACAGGAATTTGATGACCAGCATTAGAGATAGAGATCTAAAATGGAGGGAGGTTTAGAGACATTTCATCACTGGACCTTGCTGATTTCCACCGTGCTTTAGTGTGTACCCGTGCGCTTGCTTCTGTATTTGTTTGTTTGTTCTTCCAGGCACACGTGCACAGAGATGAAAAAAAACTGAAGCAGCATCGATCACGTGCGGATATCTGAAAGTTATTCTATCACACCCCACTGGGGGTTTTGCATCATGCCAGACCTCTGAAAGGAGGGCAGACAAACACCAAGGACTACAGAGTAGCGTCGTGCAGCCCTCACCGCTCACTGGAGGTACTGGGTGGAACCGAGAGCCGACGCCCAGGCCACAGCCCCGTCTACAGTTCTCCAGGACCCCTCGAGATCGTGATCCGGCACCAAGCTCCACGGCAGCAAACTGGCTCTAGCTGTTTTATGAATGCTGCTCCATGGCTACCTATACACGGTGTTTACTGAGGCATACCTGTTTCAGGTCTCAGCAGGATGGTACAGCACATAGGTAAACACACACACAAACACACACACACACACACTCACACACACACACACACACACACACACACACACACACACACACACACACACACACACACACACACACACATACACACACACGCAAGAGCAGCCTTATATCGAAGCAATATGCGACTGAACAAGAGTTCATTAAAGTGATCAAATTAGTGGCATCAGATTAGGCACATTGTTTCATTAAGTTCCTCATTAGTCAAAATGAAGGTTTCCACACTCTTGAGAACTACACACTCACACACACACACACACACATACAAATCTCTGAACCCTTAGGCCAACACTTCTAATATACCAGTCCCCTACACGTGTAAGCGTTCAGCCCGCAATGAGCCCTCACATCTAACCCTGTATGCACATGCGTGCACACACACACTGACCCCCTCTAAAGTGTATTCGTAGTCTGACAACTCATTCATCACCTGGTCTATTTATAGAGCTTTAATTAGCTTCAGACGTATTGAAGAAGCGTTTACCCACTAGAATCAGGGAACATTTACTTCCATTTGATAAGAGCTCCTGGTTCTTGCATGTGTGCATGTAGATCTATGCGTGCACACAAACACGCACACACATACACACACACACACACACAGAGCTGCATGTGCATGTGTATTCGTATGCTGTTCCCAGTGGGCAACGTTACCTTTTTTTAAAGAGCAATCCAAATGCCAGCTACAAAGAGGATTAATTACTTTCACTAGATAATACAACCTCAACTGGTCCAACGTGATGTCTGTGGCAATAAGTGACATGTCTGTCTCTCTGCGCACCCCCCTCCCCCTAACACACACACCACCACCCCTCCACCCCCCCCCACCCCCCACACACACAGAAGCTTTACACGTGCACCAGGTGTGTCGTGACCCCCCCGTCCAGTCAACAAAGCACGTCTTTGTGTCCCATGTGTTCCTCCAAACAGAGGGTTGCTTCCAATTACGCCAGGAAGATTGCTCCTATTCACTGTCAGTAGTGGTTGAAATGCCACATGAGCGGAGAGAGATTATTCCTGCTGTGGGGACAAGGAAACACATTGGGAAGAACATGAATCCCACAGCGGGCAGGCATTAGTGGCCGCAGCTGTCAATGTAGTGGGGACGCCTTCTCTGATCGACGAGATACAATAGGTACACATTCGATATCCCCCCCTCCTAGCCAGTTTCTCTCCTTCGGTCGTTATCTCTCCTAGTCTTCCTCATGCACACATGCGCGCGCGCACACACACACACACACATATATATTGAAATCCCAAAGGCGTAGCCTTGAACGGGAAGTGCGTTTGATTGACAGACTCTGCCGTTTGGGTTCCTCCACAGCTCTCTGCTGCGGCTCACGAGTTCACGATAAAACCTGACGTCTTCACACACACCGTGTTCCCCGGAAAGGATTCCGCCCTGTATGAACGGTCGTACACTTCCCCTGCGCCGGTTCCCACAGCCAGCCCCCGCTGGCGCTCTGAGAGAGGGAGGGCCCCACTCAGTGCCGGATCAGAGCTGAGCGAGGCAAAATAAACAGAACGTCACGGGGCTCGCTCGGCGAACAGTGTGAGACGTTGATGCATCGCTGCCCTCCCCGCAGCTGAGCTCACAAGGCCAACCGCACAGCGCTCTCGCCCGGCTGGGATGTCACCCTGCGCTGAGTTTGACACGCTCACCTCGACACCCAGGTCTGACCCCCCCGTGGGGGGGGGGGGGGGGGGGGGGGGGGGGGGGGG
>JAVQIZ010072237.1:0-58130 GCA_036023535.2 Galaxias brevipinnis
GAACCGATCCAATGAGTGCTGCAGGTCGCAGACCGATGATGCCATCAGAACCACATCATCCGCAAAAAGCAGTGATGCAATCCTCAGCCCACCAACCTGCAGTCCCCCTCCCCCACGGCTACGCTGTGAAATCCTGTCCATGAATATCACAAACAGGATAGGTGACAAAGCGCAGCCTTGGAGGAGGCCAACCCTCACCAGAAACGAGTCCAACTTACTGCCAAGAACCCGGACACAGCTCTCGCTTTGGGAGTAGAAAGATTGGATGGCCCTGAGTAGTGACCCCCTCACCCCATACTCTCGTAGCACCTCCCACAGTATCTCCCGGGAAACCCGGTCATACGCCTTCTCCAAATCCACAAAACACGTGTAGACCGGATAGGCTTACTTCCAGGCCCCCTCAAAGATCCTCGCAAGGGTAAAAAGCTGGTCCGTTGTTCCACGACCAGGCCGGAAACCGCATTGTTCCTTCTCAATCGGAGGTTCGACTATCGGTCGGACCCTCCTTTCCAGTACCCTAGAGTATACTTTAGAGTAGACAATTTTTCAGTTGTATTTGTTTAAAATTTTCAGATGTATTTGATAATATGTGATACTGGGAAGCCCAGTCTGAGGGGAGGCTCAGAATTTCAGAACACCGGACATTTCAAATCTCACAATACCGTCTTCTTTTCGTTGTCAGCAGCTAATCGGGGGGACAAAATGAAAAAGAAGACGGGTAGCTTAACGCCTGGGAATGCTGGAGGATCAGTTTGAGGTCTGCATGATAAACTGCAAACAAGTTGTGTTGTAGTAAGCCTATATATACACATGCTAACTAGCAAGTATAGTGACTGGTAACTAACGATAATGTTGGGTCAACCCGTTTGTGATACACACGTAATGACAAATTAACAACCATTTACTTTATCGATTTGTGGGATGATCTGTATGCAAGTCTGAGAGTCGGGATGGAATACCGTACACATACATTGTGTGTGACTATCAACGTGTGTTTTTTTTTTTTTTACAGGGCGAGACAGAACCCTTCCACGGGTTGCATCCTTTTAGTTCTGGGTGATGGTTGCATTCCCTGTTTGGACTCACCAATCTGTCTAATAACACTACAAAGAGCCCATTAATGGACACATCCAGGGTGCTTCAGTTATTATCTTTAACATGTGAATCAGTTAGTCATGCTCACAAACAATCTGACAGAAAGAAAATATTGCACTTTATTAGTCCACATTGGCATCAGTCAGCTTCATTTTCACTCTTACACTCTTATTACTTAACAACATTGTCATGTCGATTCAGGTATAAAGGTATTGTGCGGTTTAAGTTAATGTACCAAAATGTCATAAAAACAAATAAAATGTGTGCTTCTGAAGTTCCTGACATCTGAATAGTGCAATCACAATGTAAACAAATCAGCCATCACACAAACACAAACTTGTGTGACGCAAGGGTAAAAAAGTGCACATAACACAACCAAGCCAACATGAAATTAAGTGTTTGGCATTTGATGACTTTGTAGCTCAAACCCGCCTAAGAACCCCTCTGGTAACGCCTCACTCTCCTCAAGGTGCTTCTGCTCTTTAGCACTTTCCTGTGATACAAAATCCACCATACCATTTGTTTTCCTCCTCATATTCTGTTTAGGTGTAGGGGTTGGGGAGCTTGGGGTAGAAATGGGAGAGGCTGCTATGAAGATGTGCCCAAAGTGGACGGTTCGGGCTCTGGTGTCCGCACTCATTGTGAGCTATGCAATATCCTGAAAGAAAACAAAACATATGATAATTAATTATCTGCTAGAACTGGATGATATGGCCATGTGTTATGTATAACTATGTTAACTTAATTTCTGTGAAACAAGGATGTGTCCATTCTCATATCAAAAGATCAATAATAGTAAAAAATGCCAGGCTGTTCAGATTGATAAGATTTAAAAACAAAACAATGCTATTGCTTGGGATAACTGTAAACTATAAGGGTGACAAGCGCAGGTTCTCAAAATAACAGGTGTGTTTATTTTATTACATGGAGGACAGGTGAATCATACTGAAAATAGCGTGTTTTCAGGTGGGGTTTTTCTATCTATCTTTACCTTCCTAATTGTTTACTCTTTATTAGCAAAGAAAATACTTACATTAGTGGTTTTCTTTTTTTACCAGTGAAGTATGCCTCCATCTTGCCGGTGATTTGCAAGGCTTGTTGGGAGATTTCTTATAACCCTTGTTTTTAAGTGTGCCTTTGGAAAATCTCCGTTTCCCTTAACCTAACCCTCAGCCCGCGATCCCAAGGGAATTGGGACAACACTAGCCCTACGCGTGAACGCACTAAACAAAAAGGGTTAGGGCTAAGGGTTAGAGCCAAGGGGTGTAAAATAGGCAAATGGGAATGAACCTACCAATGAACCAGCCCTAGTCATGTACATGTCAGGGATGCCATTATTTTTCTTCTTGCCTTTCTTTTAGTGATCTTGATGTTTTATGATGGTTTTATGCTTGCCAGACTACTGGGTTTTAAAGTGTGGTTTTATTTAAATGTCTGCTTTTATTACCAGTTTTATTGCATGTTTTATATGAATTCATGTTTTTAGTTTGCATGTTTTTGTGGCAACCCAGAGAACACCACAGACACCGGCATAATCCATCACCTGCCGACAATCTCTAATTAACCCACCACCAATCAGAAAAGCAAACAACATGAACCGGGACTATTTGAAGGAGACAGAAAACGAAGAGGAAAGACAACCAAAATGTAAGCATAGGCGAGATGAGGTAGAGAGGAGAGAATGGATTGTGGGGAGAGCCATGCACCGAACGTCGGACAGCCGATCATCCAGACGAGGCATTGATTCCCACACAAACGGACTTGACGCGTCATGCGATTACCGCCTGACGGCAACACAGCATGAACCCACCGTACCATTTGTACCCGGCGGAACGAGCCGGATAATTATCCTCCAGTGGGAGAGGACGGACTGACAAACGAATGAACGGACGGACTTGGTGACGGACGTTGGGTTAGGACGGGACATTTTAATTGCATTACATCTTCTAAGCTGAGTTTTTAGTTTTAATTCACAACCACCATTGTAGAGTTTTAACATGCCTCATTTTAGACTAGGTCTATCTGCTCCCATTTAGATTTTTTTTTTACAAATACCTAGTCTTAAAAAAACAATAAATGTTTTATCCCACATTGCCTTGCTTTGTCTGTCTGCTGTGTTGCCGTGGAATGTTAGGCATTTAGTTGGCCCTACTTGAGTCCTGACATGCACTCTGCATAGCCAGGGCCTCTTCAAGTGATACAGTTTTGTCAGGGAGAAGTGTGGAAGTGGAGGAAGAGGTCCATTGGGTTCTAGAGGTGTGGTTGCAGCAATTGCGCAGTCTGTGTGGCCTGGGGTGGTGGGGTCCATTGTGATATCTTTTCATGGGTCCCAAAATTCCTTGCGGAGCCCCTGGTCACGACCCATCACTTTTATTGTCTGTTGTCATCAGTTCTGTTGTTTGACTGTGGTTAGCTCCCCTTGAGACTCTGGCTTACTTGATCTTGGCCATCACTATGGTAGGACAATGATGACTGACCAAAGCCAGCTAATAACTAGTAGCAGAAATGAATACGCCAGTTACTTTTTAGGGGTATGTTTGCTGTATTTTCTATTTGACATGTGAATTGGGTCAACTTTGTATTGACAAAAGAAACATGCTAAAGGGAACTGCAATCATAAATAATTATTAGCGGAACCAAGTCACCCGTTTCAGGCCACTGCTGTGTAAAAGCTTTATACTCAAGCCTGCACTCCCAGGTGGAATGTCTGATGTCAAGTAAGTGATTCTGCTTAGTTACTGGCTATTATCTGTACCTTTGAAAATATTTGTGTTTGTTTGCGGTGATGGAAACATCAAAGAAGCAAATCATATCCATGAGGGCATCTTTCATCTTTTGAAACAAGGACATATCACAACGCTAAGTCATATCTTCAAAAGAGAGATCAAATTACCAATAGATCAACTGTTCTCATAATCGCTGCATTGTCATGGTAGCATCTTGGTTTAAGATAATGTTTGGGGGACCTTAGGAAAAGCTATAGATCTGGCTGGAGGGCAGCTCTCCAGACACTCTCACACAGGATCACTCTTATTGTGGGCTTATGAGCTTGTAGTCTGAAGGGAAATGCACACAAAGTTCCTCTTTGAAGCCACCAGCACCACCTTCAAAGTGATGGTTCTTCTTTGAAGATTTCCCTACTGCTGCCTTGCACAGACGACACCTCTTTATTCAGATTTGTATGGTAATTATGCTAATGCTCCCATATCTTTCTGCAGGGAGAGACACATAATAGCTGGTCTTATATATAATTTTTTTTAGTGGTAGAATGTCTAAATTCATGACTTGGGCTGACACCTCACTTAAGTTTATCAATTTCTTAACTTTTATGGAAACTTGTGATTGTATTATATCACCTACCCTTGTCTCTCCACTGTTGGTAGTTATCATAACGTATACTAATATATATGGTATAATAATATAATACACAAACACAAGCCCACAAGGCAAGCATATGGAGTAAAGGTTAACTATAGACTTTTTGTTGCCCGTTTGCCTATAGGGTTTTGTTTTCTGTACTTTAGTAGAATGTTTTGGGACTGGGTGAGGTGGTATGGTGATTTGGTTTTTGGGTGTGTGTTGGGGGGGGGGTATTGGTTTTATGCTTAAAGGTGAAAATAAGCACAAGCTCCTATACCAGACAAATCAAAATACAGATAAGAATTGCCCATACAAAGTCTGCAAAGGGCCCAGTAAGAAGCATTAAGACCAGCAGAGATTTGGAAATGTGGCAATTCATTCTATCGGGTCAATAATTGTGCTCGGAGCTGGCCTTAAATAGCCTCGCTTTACGCCATGTCCTCCTGTAGAAACACTACCCTCCACCTTACCACCTCAGGGAGAATGGAAGTACATTGAATGAGATTGTAATTACATGAACTGACAAATAGTCGTTTGGCCCTTAAATCTGTTACCCTGCCATGACTCCATTATACTAAAAGTGAGGGCCTCCTAATTGCTATTGGTGCAGTATTTTGCATTTCCATTATGTTTAATTTCTGTACCGCTTATCTCTTAATTGTGCTTTGATGTTAATCAGATTGGAAATTTTCATTTGCTACAGTGCTTGGATTGACTGCTATTGATTGCTGGCCCTCATTTGTTGCCTGAGCAGAACCCGGGAGACATCAAAATGGCATCTTTAATGCAATCTCGCCCTGAATGATATGGTTATGCATTTAAATGGGGAACATTGTGGTCACGTGTTCATAGACAGTGCAATGTCCATAGACATTTCACAATTTAAAGAGAGTGCTGAATATTTAAATTGGAATGGACGTGGCACCTACGTATGTGCTAACAAGGTTGCAGTTAAAACTGAAATTATAAAGATTTCATGAGTGTAAATCCATCCACATGAAATTGACGTGTATTTTTCTGCTGGTTGTCCTTGCCACAAATGAAATGGAGTGTGTGTGTGGGGGGGGGGGGGGCTATGAATGTGGGACTAGGGAGAAATTCTATCTTGTGAAGATAACCTTTGTTGAAACTGTCTAAATTTCAAGCCTTGAGAGACTTTTATTTAATAAAATAAAAAGGTTTGTGAAATGGAATCATTGTGACCGTTAGGAGCCAGAGCCACAGTACGCACGTAGTATAACTTTCAGGGGCTCAGGAAGTCATAGCAGCTGTCGGCGCTTTGTATAACATTGAGTGGCTCAGGAAGTCATAGCAGCTGTTCATATCATGGGGAGGAGAGTTGCAAAGAAAACCTATAGCTTTAAATCATTAGCTCAGTCAGGACAACTTGCGAAAGGTACAATTTATTGCAATACGTGGTAATACATATGAGAATGGCGCCAAGAGTCTGCTACCCTGCTTGCTTCCCCGCACGGGTTCTTATACAAATGCTAAGTGAACAACCATTGGTAGAGAGCAGATATCTGCAGAATCCCCTATCAGATACTGTGCAACAGACCCTAAATAGGTGGATGCTGTGGTGGAGGTGGGCAGCAGCAAGAGCAGCATAGTGTGGTACAGCAGTGAGCGAGCAGTTGTAGGAGCAGTGTGGTGAGTGACTGCGGTTTATGTAGGCCGCGTTAAACTATTGAGCGTATGCAACTGATTGATGTGACGTGGATAAATGCTGTGTCTGAGTTGCCTCCCTAAGCTAGCTCTGCCAAGGCATCGCATCATTTAAGTAGTTCAGTGGACCTGCCTGAACCGAGGAAGAGGGGTACCTGTTGGTCCGTCAAAATACTAGGTGGTGGAACGGTCCCTTGCCATGAATATACCAGTCTCGGCTGCCAGCCCAGCTATGGCTGACTTCATGTTTTAAGTGCTTCTGATGGCCAAAGTGAAGCCTTGTATCTTACCTTTACATTCTTCATTCACCAGAAAACCTGAGTTATGTGTCTAAACATCTAGAATAGCTTTTTCTCAACCTGGGTTAGTGGAAAACTGTTTGACTTAAACAATTTATAATGTAGAATATAATGAAATTAAGACAAAGCACTGTTGTGTTTGCAGGCATTGTCATTGCAGATTTTGCTTCCTTCAATTTAGGGATGCCAAATATCTTGAATGTCTAATCACGCGATGTGCAGAGAAATCTTTATGTATTATTGGTTAGTCAAATGTGTAGTGGGGTAAAATGACTCGCCTTCAGAAATAAACTGGTTCATCAGAGGTTTAGAAAATTGCCTCATACTCACTGAGTCATTTGTATCATATACTGGAAACATGTGCATAATCTATTACCTTTAATTATTGATTTCTGGTTGTATTAACATATTATTACATTTACCCTGCGTAATTTCTAAATGTACAGCAACATTTCATTACATTGTGAATTAATCATAAACACATACATCAGCTACAGATATATACAATTGTTCTAGATCCCCCAACCACCCCCCACTCGATAAAATTGAATCCTGAGATTGGTAAGAACTCACAGCAGGGAGCCAAATAGGCTAACAGAAATTTAAGGTGATCCAGCTGCCTAGCACAGTCAGCTGAAGACATTTCAAATGATATTAGTGCATAGAAAATATCATCTTAGCTATAACACTTGGGGCCCCTAAGGCTCATGTTATAATGAAAGAAATAGATCATATCTAGTTCCATCTGGCGCAGTTCTCTTTCGTTCAATATGGTCAAATCCTTCCTATGGGAAAGCCCTAAGGGCCCTCTCTTTTCTTAAAGCAAATACCACAGCGCCTTGATATCAAGGCCAGTGAGATGCTTTGCGTCTCAATATACTTTGAGTTGCCAGTCCCAAATAACAAACGTGCAAGCGCCTCCTATTCAGAATGCAACTCTTTAGCGGACGAGAGCATGGCTTTGTCTACTTGAAAACATTTGCTAACAAGAATGTATTCTTCTCCTTGTGTGCCTTTAGCTCAGTCTCAGAGTGGGAGAGTCTTTAAGTGCCTTTGGTCACCCCGAGAGCTCAATATACTTATTGTCGTTCGAGCTGGGTTATTTCAGCTTCGAAACTCAACAGGTTTTTTGTATCTTCTTTGTCAATGTGGTAAAATTACTCAGTCTGTGCTTTGTGCAATGGGTTGTGGGGTTAAACAGTACAGACTTTTTTCGACATTTCTAGTGAGCTTGGCACCTCGTGTGTAGAGGTAGTAGCATGCTAACTAGCTTGCTAGGTAGTAGCTAATGCTGGCATGCCTCATTCAAAAAGAAGAAGGCAGGCCATTTTTGGCACTGCTTCTTCGACACAGGCTGAGGACGCAATAATGTAATTCCCCCCCAAGTCTCACCCCGAGAGTGTAGAAGCCTCATTGGCCCTCACATTTCAGAGGCGTCAAAGAGTCCTTGGTGTCTGCGGAGCTAGTGCCTGGCGATAGAACATGTGGCATTAGCGAGGCTCAGAGCGGATTTTACACGCGTTATTTCCTCGGCCTAAAGGGGGCGGGGGGTGTGCCCCATATTGGATCTTAGGCAATTGAACAGCTATCTGAACGTTTTTGGGTTCAGTATGTTGATAATCAAAAGGTTCATGGCAGATATGCACAAAGGCGACTGACTGGTTTACTTACATCGACCTTAACAACACATATTTCCACATCCAGATTCTTCCAATGCACAGGAAACATTTTAGATTTGCGTTTTGGAGTCAGGTGTAGGAGTTCAAGGTCCTTCCATTCAGGCTCTCCCTGGCTCCTCGCACATTCACCAAATATGCAGAAGCGGTTTTGGGGCTGCTGAAAGGGTGTAGGAGAATAAATGATTACATGGACGATTAGTTATCATACGCAAAAACAAGGCGGGAATTGGAGGAGGACATAGGACTGGTGGCTCATTTGCATTCCCTCTGTTTTATTCTCAATGTGAAGAGGTTTCTGGCACCAGCCCAGAAAAAAAAATTTTTCTAGGACTCACGTTGTTGTACAGAGCTTATCTCTTGAAGGAGAGGGTAACTGCTTTTCAGCATTGCTTGACCCTGTTCCAGAGAGGTGCTCATGTGTCGGTTCGCGCCTACATGAGTTTATTGGGTCTCATGGTGTCAATGACGGCAGTGGTATGTTTGGGTCACCTGTTAATGAGGGCTTCCAAACTAGCATGTACTGGTCTGATTTTTTTTTTTAATCAACAGGGTGGAGCACGCTCCTGGCGATGGCACAAACTAGCAAAGTAGTTATGTTTGTGAAGAGTGAGGTTTTGGGTTGCTCATATTTCGGGGCAACGTAGGGTGCTGACCTCTTCTCCAGGAAGAATCCCCTCTTGGAAGAGGAAGCTGCATCAGGTGGTGGTAGAGGAGATCTGGTTGCACTTTGGAAAGGCACACATTAATCTTTTCCCCTCATGGGAAAATGTGCAGTGGCTCAGGTTTTACAACAGATGGCGCCCTTAGGGCTGTCCCACAGGGAGATGTCTCGCCTTCTTTAACTCAAAGAACCTGGTTATGTATATAACCTTATCGTTTATGCAGACATAAAAAATATACCTTAAAAAATGCCTCACTCAGGAAAAAAGAAAACTATATAGACGTGTATTAGCACACATCTTTAGATGAAACTCAAGAATTACAATTTGTGTCTGTATGAAAATCCATTTGATCAGCTTTGCAAAACCAGACAGAAAACAAATAATGTGTAATGAAATAAGGCCACTACTCTCCTTCCCACAGCGTGGGACACTCCAAACTCAAAGTCTACTGCTGCTTCGTCATCTGTCCTATTCACTTCTCTTATTTCAAACTAATACCAAACAACATGGCTGAAAATATTAAACACTAATTCAAGCTGTTTTAGCCAGCAGGTATATCTGTTGTCTGTTGAATTATTATGCATGCGGTTTAAGAGTGTCCTGAGGCTATTGGTGGTGCCATATCATACTGACAGTTTCAAGCCTAATCACAATATAAAATCAACCAAATTCAATAAAAAACAGACCAATTTATACCCTTGCCAGAGAGTTGAGTAAAACTGTAAAAGCATTAGATATGTAATGTAAAACACAGAAAAACCGTACAATAACAACAATAAGCTTAATATCTGAATTAAATTACTACATATCAAAATATAATTATCAGAAACCAAATACATACATTGCTAAATCCACCCCTCCATCATTGAAGTACAAACACAAAAGATGAACAAACACACACGGAATAAAAAATCCAACAGTACAGTATTTAAAAAATATAGAATGTGAATCTTCTCTTTGTCTCTCTTTCACACACACTGTTGATTTGTGCCTAACGTAATCAAAAGCAGCCCAATTCGGCGTAATCCCACCCAATTTGAAAACACTGGAGGACGTTTGTAAACCTTTGCTTCTCACAGTTTTTGGCTGTGGCTCATTTCAGTTTGCCTCTGCTAATGGCAGGAATGCAATTCAACCCAGACTTAAATTAACTTTTTTGTTCCCATTAAAACGTACTCTCATACAATTTAAATGTTGTTAGCTGATTTTTTGCCGCTGTTAATTTGTGTCCTCTGCTGCTGTTCATGTTATGTCTGCTGTTTGTTGTATGCCTGATAGAATTTTGACCGGGTTGTCATTGTAGATGACAACTGGTTCTCAATACACCCATCTGGTGAAAAATACATGATGCAATTCTCACCATAGGTTAAATTAGGCCTTACTTTTGCTGCTGCAGTAGATTTTCTTTGTATTTTCAATTAAATAAATTGATCCATGCAAAAATCTAAAGATATCACCTGGACATATGGTAAGAGAGAAAGTGGATGCTCTAAATCTAAAGCTAGCCCAGAAAGAACAACTTGCATAATAACTCGTTCTCTGTCCAGATAGATAAATCCTGCCATGGGGTTGGTCTTTACATTAAACAGCTTTTAAAGCATTGGGAGATGTGCTAGCTTTATGGAAAGTGCTCAAAAAAGCTTTTATCACAGTTTAAGCCTCATCTACTTTTTACTGGTGATTAAATTGATACAGATAGTGGCACATGCCTACATCTTTGCTACATGATTTAAGAAGTTGAGAAGTGAAATGAAAACTATAAATTTGTCTGTCAATTACAGTTTTTTTTCGATTGCTTTAAGCACGATTTTAAAAACAGGGCCCATTTTGTCGAACCACTACACACAATACATACAACCACACACACAAGTAACAGTACATCTCAGATCTTTAGCAAAATGAAACACTTCATTCAAAACTATACAATAACTTATAACAACCTGATTTTGTCACCGTATGGTTCACACATGGTTCACACAATCTAATTCTGTTTGAACCAGTTAAACACTGCTGTGCTCAATCTAAAGCACGTTTAACATTTAAACTTTTTCAATTATATAGTCCGGGTTAGATTTTTTTCACAGATATTGTTTGAGTAAGTTCAAGAATATATTGACCAAACACCACACCACAACAGTACACCAGTACTGCACACTGATGGAAATATTTAATGCCAGATTGTAAAATCAGTTACTGTAATAAATCCATGCATTTCCAGAGGTTAGGTTTTGCAATGAAAACCATAACAGAACGTATTGTAAATAGAATACAGTAAAGTACATAAACAAAGCAAAAACATTTGTGGAGATAAAGAAGAAAGCATTTTTGTTCAAGACAGGTACACTCACCTGTTGTGTTTTTATAGTGCTTACACCTGATTAGTGAGTTTACAATTAAGCACCAAAGTGTCTGTACACCTGACGGGCGTGTTTGATCAAAGGATTAATAGGTGTGGTATTTGGGAAGGCTGTGCCTTGAATGGCAAAGACGTGACATCATGATAGATCTCTGTGTCTAATGTAGAGAAGTGTGTGTAGCGTATTGCAAAAACGCTGTGTGTAGTGTGTTGCAAAAAGTGTGAAGCTGAGAACGTACTTATAGTTGTGCAGATCTGGGCTGGGGCTTTGCTCCTTGAGTGTCAAGTTTCACCAACTGTGTTTTGTTGAAAATATTAATGTGTAAGCCATCGAAAAAAACTGTAATATAAGTTGCACTTTTATATAACTCGAAATTCATAGGCACATACTAAATGTCAGCCGCTGCATATCTCACCATCATAGTTCCGGGTTTTTGTTGTACAAAACGGACATAGCCTGAGGTTGTAGCGGGGGGAATTTGACCCTGTTGCCAAGCAATACAATTGGACTAGATGTTGTGTGTGTGTGTGTGTGCGTGTGTGTGTGTGTGTGTGTGTGTGTGTGTGTGTGTGTGTGTGTGGTAGAGGTTGGTACAGGTGGCATGTGTTTGGGCCCATGAAGATCATTGCCCAGCTTGGCCACAAGACTGAAACAGATGGGTTGGCTGCACAGTTTTGAAGTCTTACGGTACGAATGGGCTCTTTTCCCACACACTGATAAAGGAATGATTGGAGAGTTAGTGTGCTATGTGTGTGCATTTATGGATAAATGTAAAAGAGGCTTTATGTTACTTTGTGTTTTTAGAGGAAGTGTTTTCAATGCTACACTGGAGAATTGTACAACGTGTACGAAAGTAAAATACGTTTTTTGGACAGCGTCACCGTTTTTGTTTTTGAGGCACTGTACTCCAACACATTAGATTTGACATTGATAAAGGATTATGAGTGTAACGCGCAGACCTTTAGTTTGAGGGTGTTTACATACATATTTGGTAAATCGTGTATTATTGCATCCTTTTCATACAGTTTCTTCATAAAATGTATGTGTTCATGTTGAATGTTTGGTTACAATACCTTTGAATCTGCACCTGAAGTCTGCAACTGTGGCCAAAATACTGTCTAACAGTGCAAGGGACTGTGTAAAAGGTGGTGTCAGCTTTGAGGCTAATAATGTAGGCCTGTACAGCATAATTAAGAAGCAAGATGAAGTTGCCCCCCAGTGAACTATTACTTTTTAATACAACAGGACAGCTCTGAGTGCAATACCATGTTTCCACAGTGGCTCTTCTTCAAAAATAAAAAACACATTTGACTCATTAATTCATTGCTTATTATGAGGGTTGGTTTGAGTGTCTAACTCTAGGTTGGATTTCAGATTTTCAGATTTCAGCTACACAATACTTTCCATGGTTTCCATGAATTGCATGCCTCCAGATTATAAAAGGCCTCTGTTCAAAATGAAAAAAATACATATTCTAATCATTCAGATTGGCCTGGCTGAGCTTCATATTTCATCATATTCCATCTATCTTGCATTCCACTGTAGAAGTGAGCAGTTGGCAGCCTACTGGGAAGAGGAGGCGAGTCTAACCTGTCACCCCCTTTGGAAGCTTCTCAAGGAATGCTCGGGAGACGCTCCAGGAAAAGACCACCACACAACTCCCCCACCCCCCTTCCTGTCCCTTCATGCCTCCTCAAGTGACGGAAACTGAAGTATCATGACAGCCCTCCCAACCCCCCCACCCCCGCCTTGGTGGAGTTAGCATTAACATAATGAGCTTTTAAACATGCTGCTCTACCTGCAACAGCCTCCTGGCGAACTTTGCTGTCCAATGCCATCACCAGTTAGCAGACATCCAGTTCTTTCCTTTCACTGTGGACAAGGGAGGCGTGGGAATGCACACAGAGGCAAGGGTCTTGAATCTTTCATGCCCAGCAAGAGTTTGCCGTTCTGAAAAAAAAAATAATTGGGTAATGAAAGAAACTGAGCTTGGGATCGAGAGGGAAGGTGCATGGATGGAAATCGTACTTTAATCCTGAACATAATGCACATACATTTTTCATCAACCTTTAGGCAGTGAATTGCTTGGATCACAAGCATTTTAATTATGGAGGTTTTCAGGGATCCTTTGACCATTGAGAGAACCTGTTAGTCATACGGTAGAATGAAGTGGAAACACTTTGGCAGTTTACAGATACAGTACCTTCAAATGAGTCAGTATAGAAATAAAACCTTAGTAGCTTTTCTGTCTTTCTGTCTGAGGAAAAACGATTGTTGTTGAGATTTCGTGCTACATATACCTGACTGAGTCAGGTGAGGAGGGTTGACAGACATAACTTACAAACAAATTGCTAGCGAATATAATACGGCCAGGTTGAATACCTGGCCCACTACCTTGACTAAGAAGAATTCCAAAATCGATTCATTCAATTTGTGGTCTGATTGAAAAGGAAGGGGGAAGAGAACACAATGTAGCAGTAAATATTGTAAGAATGTACAGGTCCTTTGTACAAGCGACCTTATCAGAAATACTAGTGTTGCAACACTAAAGCCTGATTATTTTCATCACATAAAGACATATGTTTGTAGCCTTGCTCTTCAAATGTATTATTTTATGTTAAAGGTGCTCGTTTGTTTAGTGAAGTAATGGGTCATAAAGTAAGCTATGTTATAACATTAGTTTTAAAATGTTAATTACGATGTGATTAGGCTAGTAAAAGTGGCTGTTGATTTAAAGTCATTAACCAAAAGGTCTTGCTATATCTGTCTTAATGAATGAACAAAGTTGAGTCTGGCATATTATTATTATTATTATTATTACTATTATAGTTTACATAGTTTACATAGGCTCCAGCCCCCCCGCGACCCTGCATAGGATAAGCGGTATAGCTAATGGATGGATGGATGGAATAATAGTCAAATTATTATAATTTGTTGTATTATTAATAACAAATCTTAGAATAAGGTTAGACAAAAAAATGCATATTATAGTATTGCAAACGTAATTGAACTAATAAGAAACTCAAGCACTTATGCGCGTGAAGTATTGTTGTAATGTTAGGTTTTACTTTGGATTATAAGTAGCAAGTTTCAAGTTCTCAAAGTAGCCACTAGGTGTTGGACAAATGAGTGTGTGAGTTGGAGAGAGCAAGAGAAGCCATTCAAAATTCGAATTCATTAATAAACATTTAATGAGTTTGAGCTCCTAGAGCAACGTTTTTAAAGCATGTGCTCAATAGTAAATGTGTTTTTTTAGAGAGGGTTGTAAAGCAACATACTTCTGGAACAAGCTAAGTGGAATTAGGCATCTTTGTATTTCATGCCTTTTGCAGCTTTGGACCTGCCACCTGAAAGCTTCTAACTTTAAATAGGTAATTATAAAATGCCAAACTCAGTTATAACAGTTAGTTATTAAGAGCGATGTTTTTCACATAGACATGAATAAAGTGCAATCCAATCTAACACCTTTACCTTTTCCTGACCTACCCCTTTCGTGTCATTGGCTTTATATTTCCACTGGTTTCCTAGCTGTTGACACCAACATCCAGCCTTCCCGTTAGGAGAGAGGACAGCAAAGGGTTGTATTTATTTTTCCACTCCAATATTTTTTGGTAGATTTCCTCCCCAGTAGATAATGAGAGCCTGGCGCTCATTACTGGTTGTGGAAGATAGCGAAAAGATCAGCCGAGCTGTCACATCAGGGGAGACAAATGTAGAGCGGCTCCTCACAGGCTTCCAAATGAAAATAATTACACTCCAGGGCCCCCTCACCTTGTTCTCATTACGTAGTCAGGGTGAGCTTACAGAAAGAAGCCCAGGTGAAGCATTACAAAAATAGACCAAAACAACATGCTGCTCTACTGTCAAGCTAACCCATGGCCATGTAAGATTTACTATATACGATAAAATACCTTTTTTTTATTCCAGGGAACCATTTAACGTGGTGTGTTTGGGAGTGCAGGGATTTCTGGAATAAGGGCAGGGAGTAAGAGGGCCCTGCTAAAAATGTCCAAGTCTGTTATCTTCTATTTACAATAGAATTCAATATGATTCTTGACAAGATTGGATAATATGTTATGTCTCATTTATTACAGTCCTGTCCGAAGAAATAAATGAATTCAATGAAAACAAACTCTATATTAACACTATAATAACACTTTTCAAGTAAGGACATTTACAAATCTATGAACAATAACTACGCAAAACAAGGGTTTTATAAGATTAGGCCATTTTATATTTGGCTTAAATGGTCTAATTTCGAGGGGAAGGTCCTGCACTTCTTGTAATTTTTTAATCCTCTACAAAGAGTGCCTCAGGATTTTGATCACTGTATGCTGTGTTCATGCATGTGTGCCAATAGTTTCCTGTTGGTGGAAGGCAAAGACACGTCGAAAAGACGTCTTTTGAACGACTTTGTTGGTCGTTCAACAGACGTCCACCGCGAAGCCAGAATGAAAGTTTTTGCAATGTCATTTCTGAATGTCTTTTTAATGTTGAAAAAATATGTCTTTTAAACGTCCACTGTTGACCTCCAAGTGACCTCCGTACAGGGTTCAAAATGAAGGTTTTTGCTACATCTTTTCTGAATGTCTCTTTAACGTTCAAAAAAGACGTATTTTAATAATAATTGGTTTTATTTAGTGCTTTCCTCTGGATTCACAACTGAACTCGCCCACACAACCATAGGGAGAACATGCAAACTCACCGAAGAAAGGCCCTATGGTCAACTGGGATTTGACTCGACGACTTTCTGGCTGTGAGGCAACAGTGCTAACCACTGAGCCACAGTGATGCCCTCCAAAGTTTCCTGTTGACATCCAAGTGACCCCCTTACAGTTCAAAATGAAACAATGTCTTTCTTCGACTCATTAAGACATTCCTGTTGCACTCTATTTAAATCAACTTTACTTGTTTGATTGTAAATTAGGTCATAGTCCCATCCTATCTTCAGTCACTATTAGCTTTATCGGATACCATGTTTTTGTCATCAAACCTTCATCAGGTTGGCTATTGTTCCAAGGTTGGATGACCAAAACTCAGAATAAACTGATTCTAGTGAAGGCAGTGTGCAGTACCATTTATTGTAAATAAATCACATTACCTGTCCTAGACATACAGGTGTTCCAAGTGTTAGGCTTATTTACAATTGTGAATGCATGCATATTAATGGAACTTTGTTTGAAATGACAAGAGAATATTTTTTAATCAGGTTTTCAGCAGAATATTAACAATTAAAAAAATAAACAATTTGAATAAGGTTACCTGCCAACTGACTTGTACACTTCACAAAAAAAATAATGCCGATTTATTTAGCATAATCTCACACATTTAGTTTTAGACATGCACTTTAATTTAGTCTGACAGTTCTGAGAGTTAATCAGTTTGATGTCATCTGGGGGCATTAAATATGGACATGAAAATTAGCAATCCCTATTGCTATCCATGTTACTTTTTTATCATTACAACACAAATTGGGCAAACTCATTAAATATCAATAACTGTGAAACAAAGTGTGCGAAATTATTTTGAGACCTATTGTCTTATGTGCTCCCACCTACCTATATGGAACATTTACGTAAGTTTCACGGAAAATGTCTGCCCCTTTGCAAAATGATTAAATACATAGAAAATAATTGAATAGCTTAGAAATAATTATTTCATGATCTGAGAAAACCTGTTGCATTTCACAATGGCACTATAATGTCAAGTCTGGGGTCCTTGCTAGACGTGCCGATATACAGCTTTCCTTGCATCACAAATGTCCAAAAGTGGTCCCAGTCAGACATTCAAATATTGAACCTACGTTGTACATTCACAGATGTCCAAAAAGGGTCCCAGTCAGACGTTCAGATATTGAACCTGTTTTGCAGACGTCCATAAGGGGACCTAGTGAGACGTTCAGATGTTGACCTTGTTGCGCGTCCAAAGACGTTCAAAAGGGGTCCCAGTCAGACATCCAGAGATTTAACCTGTTTTGCATGTCCATAGACTTCCAAGGGGGTCCCCAGTCAGACGATCAAACATCAAACCTGTTTTGCATGTCTATAGACGTCCAAAGGGGTCTTAGTTAGACGTTTACATTTTGAACCCCTATTGCACGTCCACCAGACGTACAAAAATGGGTCTGAACTAACGGACGTTATTTAGACCTGATCTGAACGTCTCCATGACGTTGCATGTTTGCTGGGGAAGTTCATCAAATTTTGGAAAGGACCCAGAATGACTGCGTGTGAGCGGACAATTCAACCATAGGGGTCTCAGATGTGTGAATGTAAGAATTACCTGCAGTGAGTGAAGGACACTTGTTGAGCACAAAAGGGCATGTAAAAATTTATAATTTATAGAATATCAACTTTTGACTTTGTCAATTGAAGTATATACTGTACCTTGGCATGATTAGTAAATTCAAAAGCAGACATTTAAATGTACTTACATAAAAGGATACAACATCTGGGATTCAATTGTTATCTTAGACATTTTCTCTCCAAGACGGAATTTCACCAAGGCATCAAATATTGAGCACATATTTTCAGAGGACACAGTGTTCTCTAGATGGATTTAAAAACTACCTGAAAAGCAAAGGTCACAATGCATTAAGACTCATGGATGTCCTCTGCAATCTGTGCAGACTGCCAACTGGTGACAAAAATCTATTATGAGAAAAGAAGCCCGTCTGTTCCATGAATTAAAAATTGGTCACAACCCTGTGGGAATCAACCATCTTCCAGGTCCTGCTAAGTTCTGTGATTTATTCCAATATGAAGAGGGGCCCTAAATGGAGGTTGCAGAGACTTATGAATCATTAAAGGAAGGCTGCATTGATTATTGATTACTTCAGGTCCTGACGTGTTTTAAATGGTGGCCCCTAACTTTTGGTATGCAAATTCTGGGTGAAGATATTTTCTAAGAACATAAGCGATTCAGGACATTCCGTCATATAGAGCTGACCCGCATAGCAATAGGTTTGGAGTTTGGTTTTTCTTTTATTTATATATATAAGTTTGGTACCACTTCAGTTGGTATTTCCAATATTTGTTAGGAAAATTAGGGGCCACTCAACCAATGTTTTAAATTGTATTTTCAAGACACAGGCCAGCCATATCAATGTGTGCCTTTAGCTTGCTGATGCACTCTGCGTTGACAGACAGCAGTGTGAAGCACTCCTCACTGACTGCCAAGTCACTGGTCCCAGCTACTGGCGTAACTACTGAAACGAGCAACACTAGCACTAAAGAACATGGCTCAAACTCACACAGGAGGAAAGCGCTTTAGCAGTACAGTACATTTATCTTGCTGTGTTCGGCTGATTTGATATGACCAGCAGCCCCATGTTGGGCCTGTGTCAGAGATGCAGGGACTGTTGATGTCCAAATTAATTTAAATGTGCCTCATTATTGTCTGAGATTTACAGATAGATGTGTCAATTCGCCCAGAGGAAAGTGGCATATCGTTGCTTGTAATATTTATTTCAGTAACAATAGTTTAAGTTTTATTGCTTTCAGTGCACAGTTTGTCTGATTTTGGTTTATGCTAAAAGTCAGAGAGAAGTGAGAGGAGTGTTCTCTGTATTTTCAATACAAAGCTCAATGGATGAAGGCTAGTCCTTCCATGCGCTGGTGAGTACGAAGATATCAATAAGATAATGACAGTCGATAGGGATGAAGCTGAGGGGGTGGGGATTCCACATTTCATTCCTGATGCTTTATAACATGATGTTATCTACCGAGAGATTACAACACCAAGCAACTCATTAAAAACTTTTCAGAGAATCCTCTGTTCCTTATCTGATACTGGGGTCAGTACTCAAATAGGGTATGATATATTTTCCCTTGGAGTCATGTTCAGAATCAGATATTGTCCCTGTAAAATATAGATTTAAGCTCCCATATTGCTACACTGGTGGTGGGTGTACATAAACAGTCCAGAGGTCAACTGTCCATCCTCTGTTTCTGATCTGAAAGTTATAAAATAAATTGTAGCTTATCTTAATCGTCAACTGTCATCTTAAGCAACAGATTAAATGATTTATCGATTGAAATATGAAATTAACATTCATGTATAGATAAAACATGGAAGAGCTACTACATACTCTGTAATACATTCTGATTTAGGGAGATAGAGGAGATTGGGTATTTGTGATAACTGCGATAAAACACAGCTCTGATGCACTTGTAGCCTGTGTCAGTCTAATGAATTCCCTTAAATGGATGAAAATTATGTATGTGAGATTATTTCAGGCAGTTTTAAATTAACACTAAATAATAAACACAAATTAACACAAATCAAATCAACAATTTAGACATACTCTACACAGTAAAAGCTTTGGATGTTTGGATAGATTAATATTTATATCCATGTTGGATAAACCAAAATAAAAAAGTGACATAGATAATATCACAATAGCGTAAAGACATATATATTTTGCAGGCATATTCTGAAAACTACCAAATTTAAAATGTCTAATGTTACAGTTGCTACAAGCTGTGTGCTTCAAAAACATACTTTTACTATTATGAAAATGTGACTTCGCTTTTTTTCCGAAAGAATAACACACGTCAATTGGCATGCCTGAAATTAGTGTTTTCTCTATAAGATAAACAGACATAATTGCATCTCATAATGCTTGACGTGATCGTAGGAAGTATACAAATGTATCGAAGAACATTCTTCTAATTGCTCACTCAACAGGTTCTTCAAGGAATAGTCTTCTACAATAGGTATTATTGATGCTACTATAAAAGTAATTCAGTTTTCCATGAAGTTACAAGCTAACAGTTTGACTAGAAACCTATGAAAATAGGTTATACTTGCTGCTTTAGATGGTGAAAGCTTAGTCTTTACTGTGATCCTTGGAGAATTGTTATAATGTAGAACAGTAGATTTGTTTCATCATATACATCTGTTAGCCTCCAGGCATATTCTTCTGAACTCCAGTTGTTTAAAAACGTTTAATATTGGAAAAGCTGGGAGAGAGAGTGGGCCAGTGCCGGAATCGAACCTAGGCCGCTGCGTCAAGGACTAGCCTTAGTCGTGTACACCTTAGCCTCATTGGAGTAATTTTTCTAATAATATGAATCTTAAAAAAAAAGTCAAAAAAATAATTAGGATTTTAAGGGTAATTGACAGTGAGCAAATAACTCCATTTGCCTACCTTTGCCCAGCCTCCTATTGAAATCAGCTTGGCCACAGAGAAAACCCTGCTGAAAAGATTTGTAATTATACAACAGACAGACATTCAAACTGGAATTCCCTGACAACGCTGGCCATCAGCTTGGACCATGAAGAATGGGCAGATGGGAGGCACTGAGAAGATTGTGCTTATTAAATGATCACATTAAACTGACGAAATATGTTTCCAAACGACAATAGAGGAGGACATTATTTAATTTCTACAGTCAAACCTTATAGCTGCCAATAGAAACTGTAATTATTGTCCTCCCACTCTTAAGATCAGTATGTTGTGCTTATGGTGTCAAGACCTCACTCAGCAGGAGAATATGGAATGGCAACATGCATCTAAATAAGAACATTTATATTTTATCTTTAATTGTCTTGTTGAGTCCAGCCAGTATCTTTCTGGACCTTAACACTCCAAATCTAGGGTTCAGAGTTTGTCCCATGTTGATTGTCATACATCTTAGAATAAAATGGAGTTGAGTGAAATAAACATGGAGATGGAACTTCGTTCTATCTCTGTGGAGATCAGCTATTAGTCATATTCGATGTTAGGCCCTATATGCAGACAATGAATGTAAAATGCTGATTATGTACAGTGCTACTCCACATCAATTCATAATAAATAGTTTTGTGTTCATTGACTCCATTTAAGAAGAAAACATATGTACGTAATTACATTATTTTCTTCAAAAAAATAAGTCACCTGGCATGTTTTTTGTCTTGTTTGGATAACTGTCTAATTGAAATCTAATTGAAACTGTCTAATTATGGGTTAAAGTAAATTGAAGATACATGTTGGCCCCTCATGACCTTAAACATTCAGTACTATGTTAAGTGTTACGACCTGGCTCTGGGCCATAACAAATACGGAGACGCATGCACAGCAAACATTTTACAAATGGTTTTATTTAACCATTTCCAGCCTCCTTCACATACTCAAACACGGTAAGGGTGTATATCAGTGTCGTCAGTGCACAGTGTGGTGAGTGTGTGGAAAATGAGTGTGGGGGTGCTGCATGCGGCCCGAACAAAAGAGAGTAAGGACGAGAGAGAAGGTGTATGAGGTGAGTACTTTTATACCCATGGCAGCCCAGGTGCTCCCCAGTTCCCTGATTACCCTGCCACGAATACACAGACATACCCACACCTCAGATAGCTCTCTGAGGATTGTCACATAAGTTCAACAGTTTTGTCTCAAGAAAAAATGCTTAAAACCTTGCTAATTGAACACCTTTCCTGCCTTGGTCAGTTTGATTAAACAACTTCAGTTGTACCCGATATATGTGGAATTTGAAGACTCATTTGACCCAAATTTCATTTGTTTTTCGGGTGTTAGTGACTGCTCCCAGGAGACAGTGTCTCATAGAATACAATTTAAACCCCACATTTCAGAAATGTATGTTTACCACCTATTGTGCCACCTATATCACCATCAGGATAGGTTTAGAAACCAATATAATCCAGGTTTCTAGATAGAATTGAAAGTGCTTGATATCTAATACTGTCATCCTGCTGTCACCTCTCTAGTGTTGATAGAATTGGTCATTTTTGCCAAACTGTCTGGGTTCTCAATGTCAAGGGCAGTGCCTGCATCTCCACTCTTCTAACTGGCATCATCCTTTGTGGTAGACTGTGTAGCAAGAGGCATAACAGCAAGAGTTTTCAAACCAAACCAAACCAAATCACCGGATGTGGGGAGACTTTTTTCACAAACAAAACAATTAAATGGGCAAAAATAAAAACTTAGAAACACAAATGTTCCAAAGTGATGAGAAAAACCCAATTAGCGCATGAAGAATGCATACATTTTTGTTAGACTGCCCCTTCGCGTGTGACTTCTTTAGCGGTTCCCCAGAGTAAAGTTGGTGTAACAAGCAACTACATTCATAATACCATTACTGTAGAAATATCAAGTTTTAGTCCCTTCGCTGACTACTAAGTAGACTGGAGTAATACTTTCAGATTATGTATTCTAATCCCACCAGGAAACCAAACAGGTGTCATTGTTCTGATATTAGAATAAGTGGTCAGATGTAGATGATGCTTTCCCGTTTCATTACTAACCACTTTCGCATGCCTATAGTTAGCCTGAGTGAGCCAGAGAAAACCAAAGATGGCTGCTCCTGCATATGAGACTGGCTGGTCCACAGACCTTTCGACATGCTCTATGATCAAAACGTTACATCATCAGTTGTCATTTGTCACATGAAATTGTTGTAGGCTGTCGTCATGTTAGCTGTGATTCCATTCCTATGCCAGAGAGCAAAGCAAACTCTTCAACAAGAAGCGTGATCCTCCGGTTTGGTTCAAATAAATGAAAACCTCAAGAATCTTCAGCTGCTTCAGGCAATTCCTGTAGCGCTGAAAAACATCCCATCCACCTCAAGTGCTTTGAACAGATTGATAACATCTTTGGAAAGGAAAAACACTGAACCAGCACCTTCCACTTTGGTTCTCATCCATGCACTGAGCTCAGCTTAGGAGAGGGACTCCACATCTTTCCTTACTGTTTTTTAAGAGCTGCCTGCAGCTCCTGAAGTTCCTTTCATTCATTCATCCGCAGCTGTATCTCCTCAGCTGAGGAACTATATCTTGTCAGGTAATTACATCAGTCTTGTTAAGATATTTCTTTCGACACCTGAGATGGATAAGTGTGTAGTCGAGTGTGGAGACGTCTCAGTGGTCACCACCTTAACAAGAGCCTTTTCTATGGCCAACCGAATTTAATGTCGCGATCGGCAGGATATACAGAGATAACATCTGTGAAGTGTTTCCCAACAGTAGAGTCGAATTGGGCACTTATCTTTCTATTATATCTGATTGGGCCTGTTTAGGAATGTTTGGTTCTGCTGGGCTCAAAAATGTATCTGCCAAAGCTGCAATGTATGTCAAGAAATTAAACACAAGGATTAACTGGTCAGCGTTACATTTAACCTTGATTATTAAACATTTCATACTTTCCTATTCCATTTGTAGTTCCTTCTCCCAAACCACAAGTATGTGTCTAAAGACCTTAATTGAAGAGCAATGACCGACTAAATCATCTATTCCCTTGCTAATCAAGTCAAAACAAGCTAACATAATAATCTCCATTCTGGTGTTTGTCATGATGATAATTTGACATGTCTGCATAATTGCAGTGTTTCATTAAATAAGTCACTGTGCATATGCCTCAACTCAACCAAGGATCAAAGTAGCAAACATTCTTCCACTTTCAAAACCTACAATAATGTAGTTTTTTGTTTGTTGTTTTTCTTGTTCTAAAGATTTCCCATTCTTGGATTCCCATCTATAAAGGGGGATTGTTTTTGTCATTTGCTCAAAGTAATTTGTGCTCGTAGTTCTAAGGTTAGACTGTAATTCACTCAATACTGAACTAAACAAAGATAACACGTTATGTTATGATTATATTGTCATTATTAACACAAGGTGATTTAGGGTTTTATCTCTATAGTCCCATAATAGATGTTAGACAGATATGTATGTTTGGAAACTTTTTTTTTTTTTTTACTGGCCCGTGCATTAGATGTCTATTTTCTATTTATTTTCTAAGCCCATCAAAAGTAGCAAGTTTTAGACGCTTTAAAGCAAAAAGCCCACATTTTTTACCTGGCTGCTCCTTATCACAGTGGTACCCCTGGAGTCAACAGCCTATTTCCCATTTTTGCCTTTTTATCTATTCGATGTTTGAGTTATAAACACTGTTTAGTTTGTCAAATTGGCAGGAGTTGGCTTGTGGTTAGGTGGAGCTGACATTGGTGACGTTTCCGTTAAAACTATTCTTCTCCATCCCTCACCGTGGCACCTGAGATTGAGATCTAAATCTAAATTGTATTTTTCTGTCAGATTGACTCTTGGGTGTCACGGTAGTGCTCAGTCTTTTGACATACTCTCAGAAGTGCTTTGTATGCTTCTCAAAAGCTTCAAGTTTCTTTTTTTAGTTAGCATTTTTAGACGGTTCAGTTTTCACAGCTGATGAAGTTGAGTGTCTTTGATTAAAATTAAGCTTTCAGCTGAAATTCTGGCTGAAGACTGAGTCTGTGTGTGACTTTACTCTTATACTAACTTCTTCTTGTCACATGTGACCAATACACAAAAATGGGCAAATACTAATTTCACTTGTTTTGTTTATCAGTCAAATGCTTTCTGAATACTGTTTGTTTACATTTGACCAGAGCACAGCGTTGGAAGTTGAAAACAGTAGTTAAGAATAGGATAGCATTGTCAGATCATGGTGTAAAAAGGATGAAAGCATAAGATTATTTTGGAGAATATTCTCATATGTAACCTTAAAATTCAAGGTCCACTTTTAGACTAATTCCACTAATGTAAAGCATTTTTGCCAATCCAATTTGCACCGCTGTTGCACTTCACAATGACTCTACTCAAAGAAAAATAGTCCCTCCCTACTCTGTTCTGATCTCCAGAAAAACACTTTGAAGACATATTGATGTAGCCTAGTACTGTCAACACGTCCTTATTGATCCCTTGGCCAATATAACGTTGCCTTTGCTTCCTAAGGAGAATGAGTTGGAGAAGCCAACCAGAGCAGAGAGTGAGATGACCTGGCCAGGCTATTTCATCATCTCAATGGGAACCTGGAAGCTAAAAGAGGGGATATTAATGACCTAACACTTGTCTGATGTTTTTTCCGGCTCCAAGGTGACAAATGGCTGCATGCAACTGTCTCCCCCTTCCGCCTTCTCTTCCAAACATCGATCACCACCTGGGTCATGGGCACAGCTTCCCACCCAGTTACAGACACACACCACACACACACACACACACATAGTTTCTGTATGATGACTTATGTGAACTTTTTGTGTATCATACATGTGATAATGAATCTGTAACAGCTACAAAAGTATACTTTGGTTGAAAGGACTAATTTGGAGGTACTGTGCAATGTCTGTAGACTGCATCAGAATCTCGTTTTCTGACCACAGGCAGTTGAATCTCTGAGTCTGTCACCTCCTAGAACCCCATTAAAGAGGAACATATTTATTTCCGCTATATTACTGTTGGACCATCCTCTCGTGCCCACCTCTGATTCATACTCTCAACAGACATGGAGGTAAGAATTTCTGACAGGGGGTCTGCACAAATGTTTTTTTTTTCACTTATCCCTTTTGTTTTCTTATCCCCCTCTCACAAAATGGGCATACTCAATTTCTGACCCCTCCAAGGAGTGCCGCGATAAAGCAATTAGTGCGCAATTCCGCGTGGGTGGCCATCTTGACAGGAAAGTTGTGGCGAGGCCGCCAGTAACAACCCGAACAGAGGGTGAGAGCGGTCACTAATGGACAAACCCAGCTACACCTGGTCCGATCTGACTCACTGACATGACAAAGATGCCGGCTGTCTGGATATTCAGCTGGAGAGAAAAGCAAGTGAGAGTGTAAAAAAAGGTGCAGACAGGCCTGCAACTTGTCTCGTCGGGTTCTCTATGATCGCTACAATTTCCTTCTGGGCTTAGTTCTTCAACTTTTTCTCTGACATTGCATCCTTTAATTTCGGTACAATTTCTACTCATTTCAGAGGATCACACTTCGGTCCATCTTTTCAGGCTAAAATGAGCACTTATAGTTTCAGTCAATGCCTACAGATGAAAGGAGAGAGAGAGGGTGGGGGGGTAGGGGGTTCAGGTGCATAGGTAGTGTACTGTATAACACAGGGTTTGGCTAATGAGAAACGTGAAAACACTGATGGTGATGATTTTTACAACCTAATCAACTAGAGAACACCCATCTCTCTGCAGAGAGAAGTAGATTATGTTAGTTTGCTGTTGTTTACACATGCTTCCAGCAATAAATGTATGTTTTGTAAACAATAGGGTTTATGGATGATGTGCATAACAATTTATTTAGAAACATCTGGGCTCTGTGAATGTATAGAAAATGTATTCATGAAGTGTAATAAACAACTCTATTGCTGATCAATTTACTTTGCATATTGCAGTATATATACAATATTTTTCAAAGCTTATTATTTAATTTGTCTAATTTCTATTTAATTCACTGTCATTTCTACAAATGTTCAAAGAAATGCAAACTTTCCATAAATTAAAATTTCCAAACGAATAATTAAGTTGACTGTTTTATGCCTGAATCAACATTGTGTAAAAGATAAACAAAGTTAATGTAGTTTTACTGTATAGCCATTTTTGCCATTTTCAAGTCACCTTGGTGATATCTTTGAAGTGAAGATAATTAAATTTGGATGTACCTTGAGAAAATTGAAAATGTCAGTCAGATTTGGAACAAAATAATTCAAAATATGCAAAAAAAGTATTGGTTAAACAATCTTTATGTCTGCTTGTCTTGATATGGATGCAACATTATGGATGAAGGGCTCAGACTGTCTAGCGGTAGCATGCTATTTTGTTATTTTCAGTTTTCTCATTTTCTAAGTTATCACTTCAATTGCCATATAAAGGAATGGTGTTTTCTAGTCTAGAAATTCTAGCCTGCTCAAAGCCATTTTGAGCCAAATTTCTGTGTCTAAACCAAGGTCATATCCACGTACCAGTGTGTGACAGTTGTATTCTACTCACATTCTATTCTGCACCACTAATTGCAATTGTAAGATGCCTGGTGTTTTTCCTTCCCATAATACAGTGCATCTCTCCATCTATCTCAGGAGTGGTTGCCTTTTGTTAAAGCCCCTTGAAAAATTACTGGAATTTTGAATGTTTCATTCGCTCAACTTACAGTATTCCGAAACTTTAAATGAGAATAGTTACATCCCTGGTCAAACAAAAGCATTCTTTTTTCAACATGGCTGACCTTGCTGTTAAAGGAATATTTGATTTGGCAGAAATCAGGCACCATAGCCTCCTCTTCACGTTCAGCAGAGCTTGGGGGCAGCACTAGTGTTGATGTTCAGCACAGTAGAACAAAAAACATTCCTGTGGCTTGAGAGAGTACTGGCGTTTGAGCTGTGAACGGCAAATCCTGCTGGCTCGGCACTTTCTGTTCTGGCCCAGATGTAGGTCTCAGGGAAGCTGCCCCTATGAGCGCCCTGAGCCCTGTTGTTTCCTCTTCCGGAAATTCACAGCTGGACAACATTCCTTTTATAAACTAAATACTGCCTCTCGTCAGTGACCCACCGGCCAAGCATCGCATTGCTTCACTTAGGAGAGTGGGGTGGCGTTATAATAATAATTTATCTTGATTGGCTTGTCCCTACCATTCAATGCCTCACGGCAGTGCAATGACTGCGAAATAATGTTCTTTATACTCTAAGCCAAAAATTTATGTAGATACACTGTCTTGGCCATCAACAACACTGTAACAAAAACTTTTGAAAGGTCAAAAGACTGGCTGCCAAATAAAAACCTTAAAATGAAAGTGAACTCTAAATACAAATAAAGTGCAAAAACAAGAAATTCACAAAAATTATCATTAAAGGTTTTGCCAAGAAACGCTGTTATTTTACAGATATTTCATAATTCACTACAATTAAACACCTTCCATAAACAGACTGCACCAAACGTTCAGCAGAGAAAAACTGTTATTTTACAGATATGTCCTAAATCATCAATATCAAACACTTTTCAAAAAGTGATGGCACTAAATGTTTAGCAGAGACAAACTGTTAGGTAAAGATATTACCTAAATCAATGTGATCTAACACTTTCCAAAAAGTGTTGGCGCTAAAGGTTCCACAGAGAAACTCACACAGCCAAAACTTGGAATTTTCAACGCATTATCAGCTTTGTTACAGATAGCAATTAGAACTATCTTGCAACCAAACAGGTCCATGGTGCTCAAACAACACTAGTGAACTACTCAGAAGGATTCAATCTATAAACCCAGAAGTCAACTCAAGATGTAGACTATTTTCAAATTTGTTATCATTGACCAGGATGAAAGTCATATTAACATATCACACGCAAAGCAACCAACACTGTGAGACAGCCAATAGCCAACATTTAAAAAGGCTGTGTATAATGTTTGATTTGCTGTATTTGTATCTAGATTTACAGAATTTAAATGTAAAAGTACACATAAATATAAAACTAAGATTTACCGTACGGACCTAAACCTTCAAATGAGCAACATGTTTAATTACAGATTTTAAAAAACTGAAAAAATACTGTGTAATTATTAGTTACAGTATTTTTCTGTAAACAAATTGTCAAAATTTATCATTGTTATCATGTTGCTTAGATTGACAGTTTGGTTGTGGGTTTAGAGATTTTGTATACAATTTCAAAACATAGCGAACTATTGTGAAAATATACATTTGTTTTTTACAGCGAACGTCATCAACTGGCCATCAACATTTTTAAATTGCTGTGGTGCTGTACTCCTTGAAATTTGATTTATATTGAAACATGTGGCTATTGGTAAATACATAATGACAAGTGCAAAGTCATGAGCAATGTCAGGCAGGGCAAACAGAGTTTAAAACAAAGGTAATTAGGCTTTTATAGCTAGAACAACCCCAAAACAATTACTGGCCTGGATATGGGTCTCCCATATCCACCCTAGTAAGTGTATTCTCCTTCAGTTGTCCCATCAGCCTTCACACTTGTAGTTTCCTAATATTGCAGGTAATGCAGCCTCACTATGCACTCAGCAGCAGGACAGGAAGAGCGTATAACAGCAAACTCTGCCAGGCATATCCAGACTTTGAGCTGCATCAATGACGAATGTCTGATTCATACCATGTCACCCCTCTTGTCAAGAGACACTGTGTTCTGACTTCAAAGACAACATTGTATGCAGACATCACAAGGTTAGGTTCTGGCTGCACAAGAATACAATAGTGCAGTGGTTGCATCCCCCTTTACGCAAGACACATAAAATAAAATAGTGACACAGGTCACATAAAACTTTCAATAAAAATCCTGTGCTCAAACAATTTTGATGTGTAATTTAGTAATTATTAAAATTATCTTTAAATTCCAAATAAATATGTATATAACAATAACAATATACTATAACGCTAGCTGATTTCTGAGAATGAAATGCTGCTGGTATACACTGTCAAACCCAGCAAAAAAAGGTCACTATTTCTTGAAAAAATAGCCAATGGGTAAATTTCACAATGGGTTTGTTATCATTGGGTTGTTGTATAGGTAACTTCCTGTTGAGCAGGCTGCTGTAAAACCACTAGCAGTAGAGTAGGGGTATGTACCTCGTATAACAAGCAACATAACACTAACAACTTGCTCCTGAAACATATTTCATTTCACCAGGATCAGAGCCGGAACAGTCACTTTATATAATAATAATAATAATAATAATAATAATAATAATAACAATAACATTCTCCAAAGTGCTCATCTTTGATAACCAAATAATGAACATTACACTTGTGTATTATGAAAATTTAAAAGATCTTTGTAGGTTTTTGGAAGATGGCAGAACTGGTAAAGTTGATAGTGGCTGTGATGACAGGTTGAAAACAATTATTTCTGAGATGCAATCTGGCAGAAACACCTTAAAAGTCTAATAACTACTTCCATTCCATTTTGACAATACATGTAAAGCAGACGTTTAAAAAAGGCACAGAGTTTCACTGAGACAAGAAACAACCCCGAGCTACATCAAGTGATTTGGAGAAAGTAAAAGTCATGAGTTAGCAGCTGAACACATCAGCAGGTACTAGACCGGCATGTTCCAAGTAATTATCCATGACATGGATGTGATTACAATGTCTCTGAACAAGTTAAAGGTCTTTGCGCACCATTATGTTACGCCCTTCCTAGGGATATCGAACCGAAAACCAATTCTTGATATTGAGCTTAGATGAAAATGAAGAAGCCAAAAATTTTGCATATGGGAGCTGAGATTCTGGATCTAAAAAGTAAGGGTTTGAATTATAGTGTGTAAAGCCACTGAAATATAATTGAAATCAAGGCTGCCTCTAAACGCATTAAATAGTCAAAAAAATACAGAAATTTAAATGGGGCAACTATGACACAGTTAAAATGACATTTCTGTGAAACTATATTACTATGCATCAATAATACCAGAAAGCATCCCTAAGAAGTTATTGACCAACGTTCGTAAATTGATATCCTCACTTCGCTGGAGCAAGAAAGAAAAATATCTTGCTGCCCATTCTAAAGTACCTCCCGAAATCAAAGTGAACCCAACTTTGACTGGTAGTGTCTTGCTATTCCAAAAAAAGCTCCAAACTCATTTATAATTAATTATACAAATATTAATTGCAAGAAGTTGGTCTTAGATTTGAAGATCTGTACTTTAACAATTGATGCAACCAAAATAGTGCATGAGGCAGCTAGTAGTTGAATAGGATAATCTTCAGGGGTATGTTGAAAAGAGCAGAACAGAAATCTAATGAACGATTCCTGATTTTTGTAATGAACCCTACAGGGCTAAACAAATGTCATCAACTAATCTAATCTGAAATGTATTAGATCTTGTCTGCTGCTGCCATGAGAGATATCCTCTCTGCCTCTCTCTGAAGAAGAGGAACCTGTGGGTTGCTGACCTAGTCTAATTCACATACAAATCTGTATTATTAATACAGAATTCACTATGAGTGTATGAGCTAACATGTAGATGGTTATAGATTGAATAAGGTTAAGTAGGCCTAAGTGTTTTAAAGGGGTGTGAGAGATCATCTAAGCATTATGACATCACTCAATGGCTACAAAAACAAATCTTCTCCAACTGCTTATTCACTAGACTAGATAGAGGAGAGGGGCGGGGGGTGAAATTCACCCAAACGCTTTGTTTGAATTCAAGTTTTCTAGAAAAGTCATTTACGGGTTGGACTCCTCTGATAAAAAGCTTGAGTGATTCCAAGGGCATAGCATGGTTTTTTGACAACCCCTGAACTGCATCTAAAGGGGGTGTCTTGTGGTGCATTCCAGGAGTTGAGAGCCATTACTTTTCCATTCAAGGCATGTGCCAAGGTCGGCTGGGATGGGTGATAAGGTTTTAGCGTCCAGTGACTCCTCCTCACCCCCACCCTGGTCTATTGGCTATGTAAAACAGCCAGCCGGAGAATATTGACTCTGCTCAAGGCCCTGTGTTAGCGTTTCGAAATTGAATTTATGCTTGCCCAGCACTGCAAAAAGGAGAGGAGAGGAGACGTGTTTTTCGTTTCTATGCTGATTTGAACTCCTTCACCCCATTTCATTGCCGTGCCAAAATACAATATGTTTCTAACTCTACTTGACCTTAGTCTGAAGTGCTTTGTTTTTATGTTATTTGACATACCATTTGCATTTGTTTATGTAAGAAATGACACAAATGTTTATGCAGCATATATGGCAGATCTTTTTGATAAGCCTTTGTGTATGATCTGTCTAGTTAATGCTCTCATCAGGTCAGACTTTTCATAAGCAACTATGTTGCGTTGAAGGCCTACACCCATAAATAAAACCAGCTAGGTGAAAAATATATTCACATAATCCTACAGTCACAACCTTCATTTAACCTCTAGCTCACCAAATCTTGGAGGAACAACAGTTCATCTAGAAAGCAGTCATTCGTTTCACACATGTTGTGTTCATCGAGTCTCATTTGGCTCGGTTATGAACCACGCAGAGTGAAATTGTATATTTGCCATCTTTGTGTCAGGCAGAGAGAGCCCTGCAGGAGGCTGACATGCTTGGAATTTCAATTAAAGATTGGGAAAAAGGCACCGCACTGGATATCACTCTTCAGCTGACCCAATCGCACATGGTGACTTTAACATTGGACTCGTTGACTCTATCTCAGAGCAACAGCCGAATACAGTATGTGGCAGCAGGATAAGACACCTTAAAATGCAGGCAGTGGGAAGATTTCTCTTTTCAAACCGCTCGAAACAAAATAATATGGACAGGTCCAGTTCAGCAAAACTTGGCAATGGTTCGTGTAGGCATCAGCCAGCGTAAACGTTAACGATTGGGAATTGAACAAACTTCTGGGAATATGGAAATCATTTCAGAAATGTTAACATGTGCATTTATAGTGCTCCAACACAAACACACACAGCCCACCCTTTTCCCGGGTGACTGAAATATTGACGGACGTTAAGAGAAGAGTCACATGGAGGACCAGTGCTGGCAGCATATTCTTTGCGTTTGTAATTGCAATGGATGAGCGAGGTGTGATACAAATTTGGCGAGTCAACCGTAGGTTTTGTTAGCAGAGAAGACATCTCATTACCAGTATGGATTGTTTGAAGGAATAAATCTGTAAGTTCAGGGGCTGTAACACCAAAGTTCTTTATGTCACAAATAGTAAGCCACATTAAAAAGGACATGTGTAATGACCAACCTTCATGAAATTTTAAAGTTCATGATTGCAAACAGAATTTAATTACATTATTATAGCCCCATTGATAATGAGTGGTCAGTTATTACGCCGCTTTTAAAGTAATTAAAATATGGCACCCAGTGTTAAACTAGGTATCATTGCAATGATCATTACTTTTAATTAAACTTAACATTTAGGGAAGAGCTGTATTTAAAAGACATACACCCCTGTGAGCCTTCAAAACTTTACTTTGGACCTTTTTATATATTTTTTGGGGGGGACGTATTACTTATTAAAAATGATTTGTGAATGTTCCTATTTTCTGAAGGCCTCTATCCTTTTGTTTTATGGAGTATATTGAAAACAAGCAATGTAAGGTTTCTCATTATGACTGTTAGCAACAAATGAAAAAAAAAAACATGGAAAAATGTGTTTACACTAACCAACTTTATGTGAAGTTGTTGCTTAGCAACAGCAAAACCTCAGACTAATATGAAACACTTTAGTTTGATGTACGTCAGAATGGAAATTATTCTGAAAAAGCATTTCAGAAGGAGGTCTAGACCTTGGATACCACCTATAAATGCAAACTGGATACTACTCCTCTTTACAATTCATTTAATGAAATGACTAACAATCAGCTAATGTAAGAGTAGCATCAATACACGATACAAATGGCAAAACTATAGCCTACAAATATTTCACCCTCAACTACAAAAGTGTTTAGCAAAACTACTACTACTGGGAGAATCATGTCTTCAACCACACATTTCCAATTTTTGCAATTGGTGTGTTGACAAGTCGTCAGGCCAAAGAGACAATTGTGAGCCAGCTGTGAAAAACCTGCCAAGGAATTGCACTGGTCACCTGGGTGACTAGTCACAATGTAGCAAGACTGAGAATATTGTCTGTGTACTGTATGATGCCATATTTGGGAGGGTTTGTTGCCAACTCTTAATTATTTTTTAGCTAAAACTAGTCAGAGCTGAAGGTTATACAAGTTTTTAAATCATTATGCAACTCTTGCAAAACATTATACATTGTAAGGGAAATTTTGGCATCCTCACGGATGTTCAAGCCTAAGCTGTTGTTCCAATGTGAGGGAAGGGTTAGAGTGAAGACTGGCGTTGTGGGCAGGATGAGGATGGATAGCTCCTTGGCACATCGCCACAGGACTGTCTAGACGCGGCTGACTCCCAGAAAGAGAAAGACGCCCGCAGGGACGACTGGATACTCCATAAAACTAACTCAGAGGTGAAAAACCCTCTGACTTCATAAAGAATTAAAGTTATATGACCTGCATAGGCATGGCGTAAATCGGTATAACAAGAAGTGTTTTACACAAAGAGAGTCAACACGCGTACAACTCAGCCTCTTCTGGCAAAAGATGTCAAGGCGTTGGCGTTGTCGGCAGGATGTCTACACTCTGACCCTTCCCTCACATTGGAACAACAGCTTAGGCTTGAACATCCTTGAGGATGCCAAGATTTCCCTTACAACCTCTCCACAAATCATATTTTCAAATTAACTTTCAACAAATGTACACATACTGCACATAGCAATTTCGATAAAGAATCAACGCCATTAATAGGAAGGGCTCGTGGGGTCAGTTTGACGTCAATAAAAAAAATAACTTTGCTGATTAGTAGTTAGTATCATGCTACTTGTTTTTCAATGCCTAGGTCATGTTGTTTATTAAAGACGTTCAACAGTAAGTGGTCATTTGTGCTCTGTAGAGGGACTCAAATTGAAATATATGTCTATGTAAAAATAAACTTGAAGGGACAATGTTTCATTAAAAGCTTTCTAACCAACTACTAGCAGTACCCCTGTGTGGTGTAAAAGCCCAAGGACAATCTGCAGGGACACTAAATAATCAACCCAGGAGGGGAAGAAACTGAAAGTCTAAAATTAGACAAGGAGTTTCTGGCAAAAGTAGTTAGGGGCACTTTGTTTTTAGCCAGGGGTGAGAGAGACCCTGGGGGGTATTGAGTGAAGAGGGTAATGTAGGCCGTCAAGCAGGCAGGTGATGGCCATTAAAAACACAGGCCACACCACTGCCTGTCAAGTTATCTCCCACTCTCTTTCTGTATTGCTGGTGTGTGGGCAGACTAACAGACAGGCATGGAAACGGACAGCCAGGGCAGGTTTCTAGGGCTATCTGTGGATTCCACCTCATTACCCGCAAGGGTCTTTTCCTTAATTAGAGTCCCCGACACCGCCTGTCTCAGTGACATATGTCTCGCCGCTGGTCTTTCCTGATTGGCTGCTAGACCCTGACTTGCCTGTTGTGTATTTTTAATACTCTACAAGGGCTGCGGTTGAGGATCCACAAAGGTGAAACCTGTTAGCACAGAGCTGCTTGTTTGTAAGTGGAATTGAGGGATGCATTTCAGCTTAAGATGGTCTCACGTGAATAAATTAACTTTAACCACTCTGATCAGAGAAAACCATTAAATCATGTTTGAAACATAGTATTTTATTTTTATTTTTATTTTTTTTAACATAGTAAATTATTTTGAATCGGAAATCTTTTCAAAGCGTGTTTCCCCAAAAATGTTTTTAGAAGTTAGAAGTTGTGCTTTTTATGCCTCTCTTCTTTTACCGCTCTTTATTTCCATGCGTGTCACATCGGTAATTCAGATTAACAAGGTGACGGGTACACTCTCATATGAATATGGACAGAGAGTGTCTAGGGCAGAAGTACAGGACACGCTCCAGCTGCCGCTTAGTAATGGGCAGCCTGCACGGCCCCCTAAACTCACCCTATAAACACCTCTCCCACAAATGCAAGGTCACTTAACCAGGTAAATTAAACTTCCATTTGGAGCTTTTGATGGAGCACTCTTGTCGTTAACCTTCAAGAATAATGCGATTGTCATTCTCGTAATGGAACTACCCAATAGTGCTATAGAGAAGTTGGAAGGGAATTAAAGCCACAGACTTGTGTAACACTCAGTGTAAAGAGGGAGAATAACCGTTCACATGGAACACAGAGACAGGTTTTGTGTGAACGAAGCATGTCCTCTCTTTTCTACTTCATGGTCATACAGGCCATTGATTCTGTATATTGAGAGAAGCACTGCTCAAAACAGAGGTTTGTCAAAACATTTTGCCTTCGAGGGACTCCATATGGCCTGGAACTGTGCATTATATGGACTGTCATGGATCATATAGTGCCTTTAGCAAATTATCTAATTGTAGTACTGTATGAATAGTTCGTGCTTGGCATTCTAAAAAGTACATAACTTGTTGACTATGAAGAAATGATTATCAATAATAACATGTTATTCTTAAAAGATTAATACGTTACACAAAGCATTTATCCGATTATGATTAACAAAAGCCGGAAGCCCATTTAAACAAAAGAATATAGTTTGTGTTGGCCTGCATGCTTGATAAAACCAGAGAATTTTTTTTTTTCATCACACATTGTTCTAAGACGTAAGGGTACTGCAGAAGAAATTACAGTACGTTGTTGCCTATATATTGAATTACACACTATTCTGACCAGGACAACATACCGTACGAGCTTAAGACATTGTGGCTGTTCTCTTGCTATAGTTTTCATAATGATATGCTTTGTAACACATACTGTTCAACTGACAAGGCTGGAGATGACTGAATTAAAGAGCTTTGTCACTCAGTAGGAGGATGAACAATCCAATTACTACTAGACAAGAAGAGCAGATGAGAGGTATGTTTGCAAAAGTCAAAACTGCAGAGATTTTATGAATATGAATGCAAAACAATAACACCTTAATAGGACATGGAGTTTGTAATGAGGACAAGAGCTGTACAATGTTTTGTCTAATTGCACTAATTGACATTAGAACAGTTCTTGTGAAAATGATAGTTATATGTCTCTCTTGCCTCTTACGTAGCAGGTCTTTACCACTGTTTAAACCAATGCCAAAGGAAAACCAAACCATTTCATATGGTACCATGCTTGTTCCGGCATTTGGCAAAGCCATACCATGAGCAAATAAAAGTGTGTAAGAACCACTAATAATCTATATGATTTTGTAGTCCTCCATTTCCAAGGTTATTAAAAGCTATTGGTCTCAGGAAATTTCCTGAAGTATAGACTTGCACTTCTTAATGTCTCTGCTCCTTTCTGTTGAAATAACATGATTTAATCCATCTTCAGTTATACAATTATTTTGGCTAAATACCTGCAATTATTCAATGGTGTAAAAATAGTTGTTTACAAGTTCTGAAGGAAAACTGTCAGCAATTTGGCTGACACAAGGCACTTTCAGTTAGCTCTCTGCAGTGCTGTCTGTCTATTGTGCATGCCAAACGTTGGTCTGAGATTCATACAATCAATGTTTCAAGAGATTATCAAACAGTTCGTCAACAATGCATTATCAAAATTTTAAAATGGCATGCTGATGAACAACATTTGGTAACGGTTCCATTATGATATCGTAATGTAAAATTGTCATTGTTATATTATGCTAAATTATGACACTGAACTCCGCTTTCAACTTTTTATCGAAAATGTAAAGATTTGATTTAATCCAGTAGGAGAGGTGAATGCAGTGTAGACACAATGGAGCAGAAATCTGTGAGGAAAGCAGCTTGCCTTGACAAGAAGAGACTGCACAGCGGGTGAGGTGGTTCATGAGGAGAACAGAAGATGCGGCAACAGATTTTTAACCATGAAAACATTCCTGGAGAATCAATTAAAGAGTAAAAAGGAGCAGCAGTGCACTTACAGGCACAACATGGGGGTCATAATGAAGGCACCTTATTGAAAGTAAAAAGTAAGTACAAGGTGCAGGATATAATTATTTGCTGTATCCAGAGATACTATATTGTAATTTCCTGTGATTTTTTCTATAGTTGCTCTTTATCTTATACAAGCAACACAGAATAGATATACAAATCGGTCTTTAAACAAACTGCACAATATCAACAATATATATATATATATATATTGAAAAAGAACAATATTATCAACAGTTGTTGAAAAGCAGTGGATTTTAAGTCTGGAGTAGTAAAGTTTTGAAGCCAGCAAGATTTTTCATTCAAGTGCGGATAACCTTACACCAATTGTTTTATTTGAAACCACTGTACAATTATTCTCTCTACCGCAACCATGCACAGAAGGATTACAATGGCAGATTGAAATAAACCATAAAAACTTAAAATAGTAACTTAAATATGTAACTAAGCACATGCTTGCAAACAATAGCTGCACAGCCATCTGACCGGGCTAAATAACACGACACCGGCATAATGCCTGGTAATGAAGAAATAAAGAAAATTAGCACTATCAACATGGCTTAAATTCTGTTCCAAAACATTATCCAATGAACTACTTTAGTTTTACTAACATTAAGGTTATTCTTCAGGAACTATTCAAACTTTGTCAGAATTGCCCATTCCTGTCTTTCTGCACATTCATCTTTTTTAATCCGTAAACCAACCACTGTAATCACCAAATAAGGATAAAGTAAGGATGATACTATGAAGATACACAGAAATAAAGAAAGTAAAGTATTTAATTTGTAATCTTTTTTTTATTTAATGAATATCTCGAATAAATAAAACCCCAAAAATGTCAGAGTATATGCATTTGAAAAGAAACTACTGACAGCTAAAATTTATAATGTATGTATTAGGGATACGTTAAAACAAACAGGCAAATATAAACTATATACGTAATCCCTCCAACAACTAGAATCAACGTTGTGTTCCATGAAAGATCTGGAGTGTAATTGCTGTTGGCCATTTTTTGCTTATATCGCTCTCCTTCAATGACCTGTCGGATGATTGAAGCCTCTGTGCTCTCGAAAAACACCATTCCGTCTCTGTGCCTCTGGTGAAGCAAAGTAAAAAATGTCTACTTGCAAGTTGGGAGTTCAAAGTCAGTGCAGACTTGAGATTTTAATTTGCATTCATGCACCACGTTGCACGATTGGAAGGGACTTAAGTTCCTGAATCAAAGGTCAACATCTGGTCACGGCATGCTATATTCATGTTGGAATGGGTCTCTTGAGCCCACTAATAGGATAAAGCTGTGGACCTGCCAAAACCGTTTCCCGTTTGAGATGTACTGTACCTTTTTGAGGGCATGTGGTGACAGGGCCAGCAAAGATGGACTGCTGAACATCTGTTTAGAGTGTGGCAACTCTCCCTCAACTCTTGTGAATCCTGGCTTCAGTTGGGAGGATCCTCATCTTAAAAAGATCTATGCTAAAAGCCTCCTCTAGCTCCAACTAAGGGACAGAGAAGAATAAGGGTCCAAGACCCATGTCTTACCACCATTAACGGTGGTTAGCTTGTGTTCACTAAGAGATAACAAGCCATGCTGACAAACTTGTCAAAAGTCTGTGCTTAATCTTCTCAAGATTATAATGTTTCTAATGAAAATGTTCAACTTCATAAAGTGCTGATCATACTGGTATTTTTTGTCAGCCCACCAATCATGACACTAATTCTCATAGAACCTGGAGGGAAAGTTCAAAAGGTTTAGAAGGTATTTGCATGTAATTGTCCATTATTAGACCGCTACAACCAGCACCACCTTCCCAGAAAAACTAATGCAGACCACTAACCCTTTCCCTGTCTCTCGACAGTACCTCAGTCAATGTCACAGGCTGCCCAGTAAATTAAGTTAGATAAGTCACGCACACGTTCTTCACCTGTTTTATTTTCTACCTGCTCCATGACAGTGCAGAGGGTCGAGGGGCTACATCCATGATGTCTTTACACTAATTCACAGCGTCACCCTCACGTACAGAATCTCCCTCTTCCCCGGGTAGTTTGTTATTCCAGTCATACATGACTGTCTTTTTCTCTCAAAAGTTCACTCAGCCTCTTTTTCCTCTAGCACATGGTCCTTCTCCTTTTAGGGCATTCTCTGAGACGGGGAAAGTCATCATTGGAACTTCACCACAGGGATGTCTTTAAATCCCCTAGATGAATGGGCCTTGTTCAGTTGTCCATCCTAAACCAGTGACTCTGGAGGATTGGGAACGGACTTGTGCTGTAGATAGTCTATATAGTCTATAGTCTGTAGGTACGACTGAATACGTTAAGATAAATCATGGCACCTTAGAAAATGTACACTTAGCTAAATTATGACTTGAGACTTTTGGAGGGGGGGTTCTGTTTTTTTTATTGATCCCTTATTCCCCAGTGCACATTTTGTCTCTCAGATGAGGTGATGTTATTCTAGGGAGTTTTTTATGTGGGGGATGGAATGTCACAGTGGGCAAGAGTGCGGAGGATGGAGACACCTTGGGTAAATCTTTCCAGCTTCTCCAGAAGACGTGCGGACTGTTTGGCGGAAAAATGTCCGATCCCCATCCGTACGTGTCACCAACAACATACTCCAAACAATGCACCACAGGTTCTGCTGTGCCGGCCTCAAACTCAGAACCAAAACTGTCAGGCCGGCTGGACTCCAGTTGTCACTAGTCAACAAACCTCTGGACCCAAGGGGCCACCCAGTGCAACCACCTACACAGACTTCTTTAGGGTTTTGTTTAAACAAAGGACTGAACTACTCACATCCGGAAATGTTTAACATTGTATTCAAAGCTCTATTCTCAAATTAGTTGTTAAATCAATTCAGAGGAGACACTATACAGTACATACATACTATCAAATGTCTACATGTGTTTCAGCTTTTATTTGCTTAAAATATCAGCAAACATTGGAAGATTTTAGCTTTCAAATGAAATACTTGCAAATACTGTAACATTCACACTTGCCATTAGTAATTTGATGTGAACGATGTTTGCATTTTTTTGTTGGAAATTGAAAATATGGTCCTTCTGCACTCTGCCTCCTAAGAGGTTAAGCAAAGTCATTATATATGATAAGAAGCTATTAGACCCAAGTGTGCCTCTTTTGGGATGTAAAGTGTCCGTGTGAGAAAGGAAAGCATAAGCTCAAACGCTCAAAAGGAGTTGGCAAAAAGACATCAAACGCAGTGACACAAACCGGAGAAAAGAAATAAGAGAAAGCCCATATCGAACCCACGTACCAAACAAACGTGGTTAGGTGTTATTAAAAAACCCAAAATGCATTTTCAACTTGAAGAGAATCCCAATAACCACAGATGCGTGTTGACAGCCAGTTAGATTTCTCCAGCTGGGACAAAAATAATGTTGTATTAGTCCATGAAGTGACATTTTTGTTCATGTCTAAGCGTGAATGCACCACCAGTATAAATACATTATCAAAACGTTGGAAATTGAGTCCTGCTCCAGACAGAAAATCCAGCCATCACTTTGTATTCTCATTAACTATTAGTCCCCTTCTCGTACTGCACCTCTTTCTAGTACAGTGGGTTTTGATTTGATTGTCTTTCTCGGATGCAATGTTTGACACCTCATCCCAGAGGGTTTTAAATGCATCAGTAGCATTCGAAAGATGAAAGACCCCGCACACGCTCATCATCAAAACACTGTACGAGTAAGTCTCAGAGGAAGAATGTGGATTAGACAAACTCATTGGTAATGTGAGGCGATGCAAAACCGCAACAAAAATACAACTTATTATACTCGTATATAACGACAATGTATTTCCACTCACAGATAAAACCGTGTGCTACAGTCTAGTATTACCGATTGGTGGCAATTTTCTCAAGATATAAAGTTTGTTAAAGAACAAGGGGTGCATGAATTTCAAATTTTCAAACAGTCTGCAAATAGTTTCAGGAACAATTGCATCCCAATCAGGGATTTTCCACAACCTATCTTTTTTGTTGAGTTTTGCATTGGGCAAAATCAGAGAGGTTTTCTAGATATCGACCCCCTTTGCTGTGTTCTAACCTTGTCCTTGTAATCAAAAGACAGACAAGAAAAGCAAGAAAGAAATAAGCATTTAAAATAATAATTAAATATAATATAGCAATTATGTAATCTGGTTTGTCAAAGCACTTTTACTATTCATTTTATGCCAATACAATTTCTTTCCAATACCTGTGTTATCCAAAAAAGCACAGGATAATTATTGGTTATAGTTTTTACCACTATGCTGTTTTCTGAAAGCAAAAACATTTAGTTTTGTGCCTCTTGTTTAGGTCCTTCTATGGGCAGCTTGTATTGAATTGAATCTTCAGGACAATTTTCCACTTTTCTAGGCCCTTCTATTTAAGATTTGCATTGACTTTCTTTCCAAACAATATATGGCCAGTATGATTCATGGATTGTATAATAACATTGGACTTGTTTCTGAATTAAATGTGCAACCTAAAACCACCAGTTACTGTACTAAATGTATCAACATAGCAACTTTGACCATGGACCAATCAAATAAACTACAGGGGTGATACTCTGTGTGTTCTTCGTAACCTTCCAATTCTAAAGGATATAATTTCAGAAACGTTTCCACAGAAAGTCATGAGCACCATGATCAATCTGGCTTTTCATGCAGAATACTCTGGTGCCGCAGTGAGACACCTCTTGCCCTTGCCCCAGACAATCATGAACAACACATTAACATCCATGTCCTCTAATTCAGGCTATTCTGAGGAGTGTAAAAAGTCCCAGCTCCCCTGAGGCCACTCAATATGTCAGAGCATTGCTGACAAGTCTTAACCTGTGGTCAGCATGGTCCTCTGGCGTGCCCAGCCTCTGACGGATGAAGAGTAACCTTTGAGAATGTCCTCGGGAGTGTGTCGTCAAGAGGAATCCGGAGACAAGTCTTCCATGTTAAAGACAGATCGGCGGGGGTTGTTGAAGTTTTCTTAAATGATGTGTACATATTGTTTGATTGTTTGGACTATACTTTCTATTAAAGTTCAATTAAAGGCACACACTGTGGGGGTGGGGCCCAGGTGTCACAAGACCAGACATGTTGAGTGGTAGCCCATCTAACAGTCAATGGATCTAGGAAAAAGCTTAATTTATAAGAACAGATTATACAAAAATTAGCAAAATTACTTGCTGCTTTGTTTAGTCTGTGTGACAAATCAGAAAAGCTGTGTAGGATACCAGATTATTGGCCCATTAGATTTTTCCTGATTTAGAACCTCATTGGAACCTTTCGTGTAGAAATGGCCTGAATCAACCTGTTATTTTAGGTGAATCTGAAGGTGAAAAATGCATAAAATGCATTTCTATCTTCCAGATTCAAACTAAGGTCTTTTAGCATCAACTATATTATATAATGACATTGTTGTAGCTATTGATGCATGCTGTTTCAACAATGTATGCACAGGAAAGATTGTCATTTCATAACATTGATTGAGACTGGGTTTCTTTGGTTCTTTATGTGCAATTTTATAGAGCAATAAAATAATCCTGAAGCAGTTTGTTTGAATAATACCACAAATAACACTAGATGCACATAGAATTCAGTGCTGAGAAATACAGCACAGGCCTGTCGCTCGCTCATTCAGCATGAGAGGAAAATATGAGCGCGAGCGTAATGATTTATGTGTGTGTTAATAAAATACATGATTAGCTTGATAACTTATGGATTTGCCACGGCACGTTGACTTTGGTTTTTATGCAGCCTCAGCATGGTATCCAACATCCAGAGACCTAATGCGACTGTGCTCTGGAGGAGCGAACACAATTAATCCCATATTGATCAGGCCCTTGTTTAGCCAAACCGTGGTACAGTAGTTTGTAATATTAGCGTTTTCCCTGGCTTTCATGGGAGTGCACTCAATTCATATTTAATCAATATCCCATTACGAGCTGGGGTTTTCAAAGGTCTCGGAAGCTTTTTTTAAAAGAAGATTCTGGGTATTAGGTTGACTGTTTTGTAGTGGCCTAAAGGTGTGATCACTAAATATATGAAGAAAAGAAGTAAGTAGTTAGTGTCCATGTGAGAGATGTTAGTTCAATTACAGTGTGTGCTGAGTTAGGTCTATTGATTATGGATATGCCTGTCTACTGTACATGCTGATCTCACGTATCAGGGAAGGCAAATTTGTTAAACTGAAAAAAACACAGGTAGGTGTTCCTTGGATAGATGCACGCAGGCCTAATTTGAGTAAATTATCAAGGTGAAAATTTAAGTTTTTGGCCCTGCCTCTCCCTTTTCTGTACCAAACGTTTCTTCTTTTCTGTCCTTGCAGCTGGTGCATATATGGTTACTAGCAGTGCCATGATAGGGGTATTAACCTTACATGTTTTTTGACAGTGGGGGGAAACCGGAGCACCCGGTGGAAATCCACACAAACACAGGGAGAACATGCAAACTCCACAAAGAAAGGCCTTGGGTCAGCTGTTGTTCGAACCAAGGACCTTATTGCTGTGCTAACCACTGAGCCACCGTGCAGCGTATACATTTAAGACAATTACAAGCATTTTTACTGCATTTCACAGACAAATAAAATGTGAATCCAGTGAACCTGTTGCCTAGCAACAGCTGTTTGTTTTTTTTACTGTTTGTCAATTAAACGCCAGGATGGTTAGCACAAGAGGGGAGTTATCCTTTTTTTTATCTATCCAGCTGTGCTGTGGACCAGCACACTCCTTAGCTGTTATGTTGTATTCTCTCGCATTAATTTGGCACTGCATGACATATACAGTGTCCATTTTAGGACATGTGTCAGTCTCAGTCGTACTTTGTATCGATCGCATCAAAACTTGTGGTCAATTGCTTTCAACATCAGTTTAACAAAAAGAGGCTTTATTTCTCGTCAAAACTTAGTGTCATTCTCATCAGGATTTGTTTTCCAAGTCAGTCTAAAAGTTGGTTTCGATCTCACCACAAGATTGTGTCATTCTCAGTTGGCTGTCAGTCTAGTCACAATTTGACGCGTCTCACCACAACTTTTTTCAAAGTCAGTCAAAGGAGAACTTGTTCTCAATGTCACCTGAACTTGGGAGTGTTTCTCACCAAGACCTGGCCAGACTAGTGGAGCAGCGCCGCTATTGCATAATTGGTCTGGCTAGTGGCTAAAGCCGTTGCTTCCCCACATTGCTAGCTAATATAGGCAACCACGTCTCCTGTGTTTGGTGTATTGTCGTGGGATAAACGTAATTTAGTGTCAGTGGGGCTGGCCTCCTTTACATTCTGGCCCTAGTAAGAACCTCACATTGACAGTCTACAGTCTACATGCATACTACAGAATATTCCAGACAGACTTGGTTTCTGCAGGACTCTTCACATTGAACTGTCTAGAATGCACCGAAGTGCGTTAAGTTCATCCGTGGTTTTAGGTCCTTGGACTCACAGTTGGGCTCTTCTGTTGGGTCCCGCATCCCATTCAGTGCTTGGTCTGCTCACAAGTTAAAGTGTTGGAACAGTCGCCTTCCTACTTCTTAACCATTTACTTTGATCAAGGATACTGAGGTGAGTGATGTCCAGACAGCATGAACAGTCCCGACAGTAGAGGTCACCCCGCGTACATCCAAGATTCGGCCAATTCAAAGAAGTTGTGAGCCTCCTTCAGCAGCTGCATCAACGGGTTCATGCTCATTTTTGTTTGACATACTATAACAGAAATAGCTTTTCCATAAAAACGTATAAGTGGTTGACAGAGTTGACTTCATCAACCGCATTGGACACAACTAGCTCTAGCCTGTGATTCATACAGTGCCATGTACAAAGCTTTGGGAATTTGTTGTCAACCTCATTGCTACCCCTGACTTTCTCCCTAACATTACACTGGCTCCTCCATCAGATACAAATGTTACCCAGTTTTCTTGAAGCTATTCTTGTGTAAAGCCTGCCTTTGTTAAATAAGTGAGCAAAGCCTCAATTAGGCCCTCTGCTCTCAGATTTTCCAATTCAACAAGGTCAAGGAATATGATCTATTGCATTGATGCTGACAGAAATGGTCAGTACAGCTTTACAACTTAAAGAGGCCTTGTCAATTAGTACACAAAACTTAATGGATGAGGATATTATGCTACTGACAATTTTGCTCTGCATCTCACTGGCCAAATGCATTATTATTTGGGTTGCACTGTAACGTGAATGCAGTATTGAGCCCATCTTAATACTATTCAGTTCCTGTAGCTCAACGAGGCTCTTGTGATTGGAAAAGGGTCTGTTCTTTTTAGCCAAATGATAGGCCGGACGGAATATCGCTTTGGTTTCTGTCATGTGGGACTCAATCATGATCTCCATCTCATTCTCAATGACCCTTTCCTTCTGCTTTTCTTCTATCTTGACAGCTTGAGTGTGTGCCCTGGACAAAACATGTTTTCTCAGTTTATTTTGCTGATGGACTGATGGACGTGTTTCTCTACTTGCCTGACCAAAGGCTTAAATTTCAAAATGGAAACATTCTCTTCCATGATGATCGCAGTATTGACACTGCTGCAGACCAGACAACCTGTGAAGCATAAACAAACAATGTAACTACAGTGCTGCCTTGCTATACAGACCCCTGAAAGAATGCCACTCTCATCTACCGCCAATAAATATTCATGTACTAATGTTATTTACTCCTATAGAAAACCATTGTGTTAATTCCAAACTATGAAGCCACCTCCCAACTAAAATGACATTTTCACTATGCCTATTCATCAAGGTCTTTGGCTCCTTGTATAATTGGTGGCAATTGAAATGTTTTACAATACAATTTCCATTTTTATTATAGTTTACATTGGTTGTCTTCATGCAAATCCGACACGTCGTCATCGTTGCCATCTGCTGAGGAGCGAGTGGAACTGGGCTGCTTAGGATCGTCACCTCATCTCGAGGTTATTTTTTTTTAAATGTCAAAACCAGCTTCATGGCTTTGCTTTCTTAATTTCGTCTTGTTAATTACTGCGCTAATGACAGTAGGCTAGCTAGGCTATAACCCGGGAATCAAGCAAGCAGGAATAAAGCAAGCAGCAGTTTTCTTATTATTATGATTGACCTACCAGACACATTTCCACCTCTGGTCAAGTGAGCCTCATTATTTTGTTGCCTGTTCAAATAAACAATTCACTTTTATTCACTTGCAATTCGATAGTAAAAAAAAATTCAGGATGATTTGTGCCACCTTCAACACTTCGCTGTGTAATAGGTTATGCGCTGTATACCTGCCAGAACACTTGATTACAAGAATTACCAGCAGGCAAACCTGCCTGTACAAAGGGCCATAATGAGCAGCCTGCGCAGGGCCCATGAGAATGTCCGTTCCCGGGCCACTTCTCATTTTGTACTCTATTACGTGATTCAAGATTTCAATTCATATACATTTCTATTACAATTGATTAATGAAAAAAATAACTTGATTGGGAATTATATAAAATACTTCTATAAAATACTAAAGAGCTGATATATAGATACATTTCAATCTTAAATTGGACACGTATTTTACTTAGAGAAAGGACTAAACTATGTTCAAAAGCACAAAGATGGCATATATTTAAGCAGAAAGTCTTTAAACCCCAACATACATATATATCTCACCACGGGCTTGTTAGAAAATGTCCTCTGATTATCGTAAGTGTAAAACTCCAAAACCTTCAACTGGTAAAAAAAAAAAAAAAAGATCTCGATTGCCTGAGCACGTTAGCCCAAACAGAATTCACATTTGAATTGACAGTTTTGACACCAAATACAAAAATGTCAAAACAAGTAGACTAAACTTAAATCAGCTCAAAAACTCTCAAACCAATAAACACATAACACAACATCAATTACCTCTATCATACTCTACAATTTGTTTACCTTTCTAATTTGTTTATCTTTCTAATCAATAATTACTGATAAACCTGAAAACGTACTGTGTCCATTTGTGAGTTTTGTCCGATAAAAATTGTAGAAGTCACAGAGCATTCATGGGTATGCTTGCTTCCAATACGGTTCAATACATTTTGTTAAATAATATATAATTTAACCTTCTATTATCCATACATTTTATAGTTATTTGTTGTCACGATCGGGCAAACAGCGGTAGACCCAGGCTAAATGCTTAATTCCCCCAAAAAACTGTTACAAAGGTGGGCAGCATAGAACCATGAACGGACAAGGACAAACACAAGAGACAGGCCTGAAATACAAAACCCTTAATACATAAGAACAAATCAAACACAAGGACCCAGGTGGACACAATGACAGGTGAAACCATTTACAGACTCAGAGAAACCCCACACCGTGACATATGTTGTACGTCTTCCTTTTTTAATATCTTTTAATTTGTTTTAAATAGTTTCCCCCTGCTGCGTTTGTACCTTGATAGCAGCAAACCCTGTGAGAATTGATAGAAATGTCCCTGTCAACATCCATCCATCAGCTATACCGCTTATCCTATGCAGAGTCACGGGGGGGAGCTGGAGCCTATCCCAGCCAACACCCTGGACAGGTTGCATATCTTTCACAGGGCCAACACATTCACACCTACAGACAACTTAGAGTCACCAATTAACCTGCATGTTTTTGGACTGTGGGAGGAAACCCACGCAAACACAGGGGGGGGACACACAAACTCCACACAGAAGGGCCCTTGGGTCAGGTGGGGATACCCAGGACCTTCTTGCTGTGAGGCAACAGTGCTACCCACTGAGCCACCGTGCTGCCCCCTGTCAACAGAAAAAAAAGAAGAAAGTAGGCAATGTCCATAACATGAACACGTTTGTTTTTAGACGTGGTAGAGGGACCTGTGGTTGCTATTGATTGCGAAAATAATTTAAAATGAACAAAACATGCAAGGTTTTAAACATACAGCAAAAAAGCATGTCATCGTGTATCATTTAGAAAAAAATCTGTGAAAGTGCATAAAGATGTTGACCTTTCTCAAAACTAAATCAAAAACTAAATCAAACCCCTGTAGAGGTTTACAAACACAAAGCCAAACTGATTAAGACAAAGACTCAAAAAAAACTTTTTTTAAATTCCCCATGTAGCCTATCTCCTAAATCTCTCTCATCTTGTCATTTTGGGGAGAAATGGCTTCTACAAAACTCCTTTTGATTAGGCAGTGGGTACTTTTCCCTTGCAAGACCGTGGATCCGATTGAGGTGTCAGTGTCTGGCGTCTCTGGATTAGGCACACAGATAGAGCAGCAGGTGGTGCATTGGTCAGTAATGGAAGTCTCATTTTCACAGATTGAGAGGGGAGTGTAAGTCTGATGGCCTCAGCTGGGAAAGGCTGGCATACCGGTCCTTTCGGTACAGCTTTATTTCTTTTAACTTATAAATATTACTGTTAAGTCTAACACTATTCCTAATAATATGTTTTTTCTTTAGAGAGTAAAAGTGTAAAAAAGCTGTTATTGTAGGTACTATTCCAGAACTTCCATTTTATAATTTTGTTGATTGTATTTTCAGTTTCCCGAGTCTCCTCAACATTCCATTTCCTTGAGGGTGGTATAATTCTCTAGGATTTCTGGGTGTTGTGGTCCACTGCGAATGGCAAAACTAGATTTGAACGCTAAACTTGAAAAACTAAAACAACGTGCTTAAAATCTTCTAGATTGAAATAATTTTGTTATTTAAGGCAGAAACGTTCTGTAATTAGCATTTGAAGCAAAATATTAGGTGAAAAGCTAGGGTGAACAGGGACTCACTGAGTAAACATGTTTTCCTCGCGGTTAATGCAGTAATTTACTTTGTAAATAATATAATAACAATAGAAATAAAATAATCTAAATTATCATTATCTACCCCAATTTGCTCCCATGTCCTTGAGTTACTAGAACGGTGCTTATAAATAAATGTATTATTATAAAAATAAGTGATTATGTCAATAGCCTACATTAAGCTGCCTTCAGTTGGCAAGAGAAGCATAACAAATTGCTAGCTTGACATTTTTGCTTGCTAGTGAAAGTTAACTATTGTGGTAGCTAATAGCTACATACATGTTTAATCGCCAGACCTGTTATTGTGGTAGCTACTAGCTATGTACATGTTTAGTCGCCAAATCAGTTGCCGAGATGCAAATCAAATGCCTCGTGTCAAAAGCTTTGGAGAATCACTGCACTGTGCTAGACCACCTGGCTAGATAACGGCCAACTTCTTCACCAACCTGAGCCTGTGGATGAGGCACTTGACTGGCACTCTCTCGTCCTGACTCATCTGCTGCTGAAGCAAAAGGTGATAACTTTTCCTCCTTCACCTCCTCTAGTCTTGCTTTCGCATTGCCTCACTGCCCGTTTTATTTTTTTAAGGCAATAGCCTATATCCTATATCCTATATCCTATAGCCTATATATTGTGTTGACTTTTGTCCCTCTGAATGAGTTAGCTAGCTAGATGCCTAAATGACAAGCGCTGTAACTGGGGCGCTCTCACTCTCTTTCTCGTGCTCAAGCAAAATGCGTGCGTGCCAAGTAATGTGAGATAGATCTGAGCCTTGAATTACACACAGTGTAAACACATTTTTGATCAACAATTTCATATTATTAATGCGAGTTTATGCATGTTTGAAATAACAGGTGAACAGATCATCGCAATTATGATTCTGAAATGTTTTATTTTTCTTTTAAAAAATAAAGATCCGGGGCTATTCAGATCAAACGACGTCCCTGCCGGCATTTCATTGGTTAATTCATTGTACACTACACCACTGATCATTGCGCTAATCAAACTTAGAACCAGCAGCACACGCCCTCCCCTTTGCTGAAAACGGCGGCAGTTGTGAAAATTCAGAAAGAACCCCCGATGAGTCTATGGTTGTGTTAGGAATCGCCTAATATCCATACTTAACATACTCAATGTTACCGAAAATTAGTAGGTTGTAGGCCAACAATACATAGTATGTGAAATTTGAGTATGGAAAAAGTTCCTGTATGACATACTCAGATTTGAGGAAATGTTGAGTACCCGAGAGAGGTTATTAGATGATTCTTCACGCCCCAAAATGCAATTCGGCAATTTCCGTCTAGCTTTGACAACATTACCAAAAGTCGGCGTTTTGGTCACATGTTCCAGTTGAGTATAGTAACAATATAATCGAATATATGTCCATCCATCCATTAACTATACCACTTATCCTATGCAGGGTCGCGGGGGGGCTGGAGCCTATCCCAGACACAGGGCGAGAGGCGGGGTACACCCTGGAGAGGTCGCCAGTCTATCACAGGGCCAACACATAGGGACAAACAACAACTCACGCTCACGCTCACACCTACAGACAATTTAGAGTCACCAATTAACCTGCATGTTTTTAGACTGTGGGAGGAAACCGGAGTACGTGGAGGAAACCCACAAACTCCACACAGAAAGGCCTTTGGGCCTGGTGGGGAGTGAACCCAGGACCTTCTTGCTGTGAGGCAACATTGCTACCCACTGAGCCACCGTGCTGCCCCTACAAAAAGACAAAAAATTTAAAAATAGTAGTATTCTAGATTTCGGTTTAGGTAGTCAGCATGCAGTATGTACTCATTGAGTATGTAGTAGATAGTATTTAAGTAGGCGATTCCGAACACAGCAATTTTCTCAACTCTTTTGACATTATGCTGTTTGATTGCGAAATGCTAAATTACGATACAATGTTTAAAACACAAAATTGGTATCTGATGAAAAACATATCAAACGATCGAAAATTGATGAACTATCGTTTTAAGGTTTGTGAGGTAGTCTGGCACGGTTTAAAACAGAGCTTAATGTCAGAATGTTAAAGGTGTTATATTTTGCAAAGTGTAAGGACTTGAAGGACCCTGTTAATTTTGCTTGACGATTGCTGTGTTCGAAATCGCCTACTATGCATACTTAACACACTACATTTGAGCGAAAATGAGTATGCAGTATGTCAAGTAGGCTATGTGAAATGTGAGAATGGAGAAGTTCCCAGATGACATATTCAAATTGGGGAAATGTGGAGTACCCCAGAGAGATTACTAGACATGCTTCACGCCCCAAAATGCAATTCGGCAACTTCCTCCTAGCTTTGACGGCTTTGACAGCATTACAAAAGTGCCAGGGTTTTGGTCACTTGTCCCAGTTGAGTATACTAACAATATAATCGAATTTGTGGCTGTGTTCGGAATCGCCTACTATGCATACTTAATATACTCAATTTGATAAAAAATTTGTAGGCAGTATGCCAACAGTACATGGGTCTTTATACGAAAACGTGTCATTTTGTGACCCTTAAACAAGACTGCTCAGTAAATCTGAATAAACAATACATTAACAATAACACTTTTTATAATTTAGTTTCCATGATATATCTATGTATAGTATGTGAAATGTGAGTATGGAAAAAGCTCCCGGATGACATGCTCAAATTTGGGGAAATGTTGAATACCCGACGCTGCTTCATGCCCCAAAGTGCAATTCGGCAATTTCCATCACGCTTTGCATTACAAAAAGGCAGGGTTTCGGTCACATGTTCCAGTTCAGTATACTAACAATATAATCAAATCTTTGTAAAAAAAAAAGTAGTATTCTAGATTTTGGTTTAAGTACTCAGTATAGTATGTCCCCATTCAGTATGTAGTAGATAGTATTTAAGTAGGCGATTCCGAACACAGCCATAGTAAAAAGGTAGTATTCTTGATTTTGGTTTAAGTAGTCAGTAGGCCTATATTACTCATTGAGTATGTAGTAGATAGTATTTAAGTAGGTGATTCCGAACACAACCATTGTGTGCCATTGAAGGTTATGTCCAATCCATTTTATATTAGTAGCCTAATTAACTGGGTTAACCGCAGACTCACCATTTCTCTGAGGAACAGGCGTCTGGGATCCTACAGCAATGTGTGTGGAAAAGCAAATGAGAAATCTGTTTTTAATGCCTCTGAGCAGGCTGCTGAGAAAGGTAAAGAAGAAAAAGATTAGACCTTGAATGATGCCAGTTTTTTTCTTCTTCCTTTTGTAAGATGTCTGACACAATTAGCCCTGTCAAAGTCCCTTCACGGCTGGATGAGTGTCCTGGTAAGATTTCCACCTGGATGGCTGTCCACTAAATCAATCAAAGATTCTTCAAAATCTGACATATCGATTGGCTACTAGTTCCAGAAAACATATGTCCTCAGGAGCCATTCTGCCAAAAGTCAGACATCAGGGGAAAATTAGGACGAATATCTCTGTAGGTGTAGGAACAGATATTTGGGGTAAATTGGTTCATTTATATGATAACATTACGGAAAGTATTTTGTTTTTAAAGGAAATGATAAAAAATAAATCTCAATAGAAATCTTAGTTTAAATTTCAGTAGCTATTTCCTGGTTACAATTTTAACAAAAAATATACTGCTGAGTCAGCATCAAATGTATGTATCAAACATCAAACATGGGCATTTTTGACAGGTGATTTTTACCTGAGAGTCAGCATTGAGAACACTTTTTTGAAGTTATGGGAAATTGACAGGGACTGTACATTTGAAGAGGCTAATGGTCACATATCCATGGTGTCTCTCTGTGGTCAGGCCTCCCTGGTTTCAGCTGAAGCTCTCTGTGCCTTTCATCAGCTGCCTTTACACGTCGTTTTCAAAAAGCGAGAAACCTGGGCTCAAAAAAGCAGGTCCTGACTAAACGCACTATGCTCTCAGTCCCCCAAAGAAATCCTGCATTCGTTTGCCTTGTCGGAAATCAGTAGCAGGGAAGATTTTTTTTTATAATTAGGCTATTTTTCACAAACGGGACTATAAAGCATTTCAAAAAATCATTAGTGTCCCAAGTTGCGTGATACATCTCTGCCAACAGTCGTGGGGCGTTTTATTTTCCGGCTGTCACTAGGGACATTGATATGCATTAAAAAGCTAAAGGCAACTAGTTTGTTCACAGCTCACCTGGGCTGTTTTCACTCTGCACGGTTGACTTCAGAGTGTATTCATACTTTACTTGGTCCTGGGGGGGTGGAGTTTGCCTATTACCTTGTCGCAACCACCGACGGAACGATTGCCAGATTCAATTGCTCATTCAAGGTTAGGTGATGCATTTCTGGAAATTGGAAGTTCATTCTAGCTGATCCATGGGCACAAAGCTTGAGCTCTTTCTTTGATTCAGTGGCGGTACTAAAGCATTAGGGTTGGCACTGTCTGAATTTCACTGACCACATTAGAATCAGATGTACTGTGAATTCAAACAACTGAAAAAAGAGACATATATATATATATATATATATACAGAATGTATTTGAAAAGCATTTTATATTGTATTTATTGTATATACAAATATTTATATACATATTTTAAATGTGTCGTTTGCACAGTTGAGTGTCTGACTATCGATCTATCCATCCATCCATCTCTCTCACACACACACACACCATGTAAATATCAAAATAAATGTAACGTCCAATGAACAAACCCTGATTTGCTGATATGTTTAGGGAAGCACTGTCTTATGTTTTGCCATTGGTGTCCCCTTTTCTCGTTTTTCCACAGATGCATCTCGTTTCCAGTTTGCCAGTACAATTAAAGAAATAAATGTGCTTATATGAATGAGTTTAATATTACGATACTATGGAACATTGGCTTTCTAAAAGTATCTTGGGTATTCTAGTGCATTAAGAAAGTATCTGGACAGTTTTTTTCAAATTTTGAAAATTAGTTTGACAAATGCCAAATTTGCTCCAACAAAGTACTGAGTAAAGAGTCTGAATATTTATGTAAATGTGATGTTTAATTGTTTTATACATCTGAACAAATGTCTATAAACCTGTTTTTGCCTCGTCATTATTGGGTACTGTTTGTAGATTGATAGTTGATCCATCTCAGAATTGGGCAGTAACATAAAGGCAATAAGGAAAAAGTGGGGGTTCTTCATACTTTCTGGATGCACTGTAGGAAAATTGGGCAACTTTGAAACAGGAACAAGAGAAAAGTTTCGTCATATTAATGTTTCCAATGCCTTTAAAATATTTTTTGTTAAATTACCATAAAAACACATTTATAATCAGTTATTTATTTATTTAAAATCAATTACCGCTTAATTTCACGGCAGCTTTGATCTAAAAATAAGACATTTATCATTTTGATCTCTCATATCTATACAATTTATCGACAGACCAAAAACAAAGCCTTAGGAGGGTCTGCTGTTAGAATTTTTTATTAAGAAGAGGATGCTGGAAAGGATGTTGGATATGTAGGCATCTGTTTCAGACTAGCTTCAGCTGTAAAAGTTAATCAATCATCACACATCTCAGGTGATCAACTTACTGTGTCCAAATGACAGTCCCAGTCAGCCTGTGCATTGAAATTAAGAGGGGAAAAAACATTTCCATATGGCTTCAACCTTAAATTTGGTAAAACTCTCCCTCTATGATCTGTAAGTTTCAAAATTATGTTGAGCATAATATAAGATAACTATGGATGGATCTTTAACATAACGTGTAAAAAATTTTATCAGAAAAATGTATGCACTAACCTCATTTTGGACCACATAAAGTAATTTATTATAAAGAGGTTGGTTGATTTGTCTGAGCACCTAGAATTTCACATTATGTGTTTGTTACTATTGACTGAATGGCCTTATGCAACCTTCCAGTTCTACCAACCTGCTACATACATAAATCAGCATAATGCAGCATATACAGTTTGTCCACTCACTAAAGAAAATCAATCCATGAGTCCATCCTTATTAAAAAATATATATTGTTGCATATTTGTGGTCTGTAATGTTACAGTAGAATATGAACATTTGGTAATGAATCAGGCCAGAAAAACCTGGCAGATGTTGTTGGGAGTCGGGGTGCCAGTGACTGGCAGCGAGACCCAGTGTTTTCACCATGGCTGCGGAGCATACCAACCAGCGGGCATCATTCCCCTACTGTGTACTGAGGGTGTTTTGTGTGTGTGTGTGTGTGTGTGTGTGTGTGTGTGTACTGTTGACACGTTGCGGACACTGCTGTATATCCAAGGCAGATGGACCGACTGGCCTGTGTCCAGAGACACAATGAAAAAACGGTTTCTGGGGCGGACTTTATACAGCCATTTGTGCAGTTGTCACTGCACGCTCCAAACTCTGTGTGCCCATCATTCCACCCGTAAGCTATAATCTGTTTTTTAGACAGAAGTGACAGCTTATTATCCAATCAGTCCCTATCTTGTCTCACAGCTTACCTGTTATTTATCAGCTTCTCAATCTCCTCACATTTAATCTGCGTGTGCTCCTATCTTATCTGCACACATCATTTTCTACTCTGGCAGAACATGTCAATTTGTCATGAGGTATGATTTGAAGCAACATTATTTCGGCATCTACGGTACTACTACTCTTAGACCCAGCATGGAGCACAATTACAAACAAGTCTAATGTGGCTGTAGGTCTAAAGAGATAGCTAAATGTACCTTCGATCCGTTAATGCTGCTGATGCTTTTATTTGATCTACATTTTAACCCTATAATAATTACAGTATTCGTAGCTGTGTCTTTCAAGTTGTAGCAAATTACTAAATCAAGCCGGTAGTAATAGTTTTATTTATAAACAGCATTATGTTGTTAAGTTTGGTGAGCACCTCATGGGTCAAACTTAGAAACAATGGATATGGTTAACATGCATAATCCTATCCTTGTAGTTGATAACCGACAAACAACGTTCCACTTCTTTTTGATGACCAGCGTTGTTCAAGTACACTCAGTTAACTTTTCTTGTTGGCCCTGATATTTTATGTTAAATGAGGCATTGCCTTGGCAGAGCTAGTTTAGGCAGACAACTCAGACACATCATTTATCCACGTTGCATCATTTAACCAGTCGCATACGCTCTATAGTTTAACGCTGCCTTCTAAACCGCAATCACTCACCACACCTGCTCCTACAACTGCTCGCTGCTGCCCACCACCACCCCAGCTTACACCTATTTAGGGTCTGTTGTACAGTATCTGATAGGGGATTTTGCAGATATCTGCTGCCTACAAATGGTTGTTCACTAAGCATTTGTATAAGACCCCATGCGGGGAAGCAATCAGAGCAGCAGACCCTTGACGCCATACTTATATGTATTACCATGTGTTGCAATAAATTGTTCAACTTATCGTAAGTTGTCGTGACTGAAATCTATTGCCCGTTTATTTAGTGGCACACTGTGTCTTTGTAAGGCAGGTCAAATTCAAATCCATGCTGTCCTATTTATTTATAGTCACTGTTTGATTCCATGTTTAAATAATACATTGCCCAGCAGTGGACCGAAGTGTTGTTGTGCATTTGATTTAAACAGGAGAGATTGTGTAATTGTGTTAATACCATGCCAAAACATTTAAGCACCATGAAATGAAAAGTGAAGTTCCACGTGGATATCCCAAGTATGACAAGCTTTGCATATTTAACTAATTCTAATCTTTAAAACAATTGCAATGACACTCGTACAAAAACGCAATATAAGCCTACGTTCTTATTTACAGTGTGTCGACTATCTACCTGTCCTCTGGCCGATCTACTAGGCATGCACATTGACTACTGTATCCAAAGTGGACATCTTGCTGAAAACCACACTATCACCATTGGTCATCGGTAGTGGGTGATAACTCTGCATCAAATTACTATCAGCCGTTTACACTACAGTTGTAATTATGCCTCAAAGGGATTTTTCAATGAGGCAGCCAAAAACATATTTTTTTGCATGAACTCACACAATCTGTAAATGTGTTGGGTAAGCTACTTACTAAGTTCCAAAAAGTTGGGAATTAACCACAACTATGAAAAAAGGTACAACCCCCTCATGTGGTTGTGTTGGTAGGATCAGTGAAAGTTTGACTGACCTCTTTCATGGTGAGACCTCTAGTTAATAGGGGCCCTTGAGTCCTGGCCCTAAGGTAAGGTGACCCCTATTTTCTCCCTCTCTAGATGTACCCCCCTTGATTATACACCTCAGGGCATTCCCATTGAGAACTTCATCCCACTCTCGTCCAGCCTTTTACCCTAAGGTAGTAGATTACCCCCAGAAAGCCCAGCCGAACTAAGCAAAGGGCTACTGACTCCAAGTGACTTTAAAGGTTGTTAAAAGGGAATTGGTTTTCCTGCATATAGATATTGGGAGTTTGGTTTTTAAAATGGACTTGATTCATAACTTGTCACTTCAAAACAACCCTGTCTATATCTATTGTGGATGCATCCTGGTTAGGTTAACTTATTTATGAATTCTGATGGATGGTTGGAGAGTTATAATTTGTTCAGGGATGCTACACATGGCAGGGGAAATATGTCTGTTAAAACATGTTTCACATGCCTGGACTCCCTCTCAATCCCAAGCCAAAATGATGTCAACGTGTTATATATATCTAATTGATTTTTATTAAACATAGTAGATTAACATTTTCAGTTATTTCATCGTCATCATTAGATAATCTGTTTAAATTCACCTCTAAACTGGAGATCACTAAGCTGTGTGTGACCTGATCCTGAAGCCTTAACCAGTCCTCAAACCCCTAAAGTACATCTAGCTGAGAGTGCGTTTACTAATCACAGCACTGACCATGATCAAACTGCTGGGATAAGAAGGAACAGGTGTATAAACCGCCACCAGGTTTTATTTTGGGAAAGGCACTACAACACTTGTGTGTGAAAGCTTTTCCACTGTGACCTTCACCCCAGTGGCATCGTCACCATTTGTGATCCTGGCACGGCATTATAGATTGTTTTTGTTAGCTCATGAATAGTGTGAAAAGCTGGTTGACGTAGATAAAGGGTCACCTGTGGCTATGGCCGACAACACAGAGGCAGATTTGACAATTAAAAAACAATTGGACAAACTAGAAATGCATTTCCCTGCGCAAATGCGATGTGATGCATCGAAGTTATTCAACTGACCGCCTTAGCGCGCAGAACCTACCCCTGCAGCACAAGCGGACTGCGGTCCAAACCCT
>JAVQIZ010072381.1:0-40579 GCA_036023535.2 Galaxias brevipinnis
CTGGCCTGGGAACGCCTCGGGATCCTCCAGGAGGATCTGGAAAGCGTTGCTGGGGATAGGGACGGCTGGAATACCCTGCTGAGCCTGCTGCCACTGCGACCCGGCCCCGGATAAGCGGCGGAAAATGGATGGATGGATGGATGGATGGATATGATGTGTTGCCCTCAAGGAGTTTGTGTTGGATGTCTGTGGTTCTCTGCCATACATACCTCTAGCTCCTCAAACTGCATCTTCTCCAGGTTCTCTAGCATCAGCTGGCCCTCCTGCTCCTTCATCTCATCCTGAAGCATCCGCTCCTCACGACGCACCTCTATCTGGTTAATGATCTGCTGCTTGCCTCTGGACCACACATATACACCATCAAAATCCATGGTTAGAATCGAAAACAGCTGAATATATTTTGGGGGGCCTATTTGAGTATGCTGTACGTTTGGGATTGTGTGAGAATAGGTTGTGTCTATATAAAAGGTGTGCGCTGCTCACCGGACCCTCTCTTCTTTGCGGAGCATATCGATCTGTTCCTGGGCCTCCAGGGCCCTCCGGCGGTCCAGCTCCATCAAGGCATCTAGCCTCCGCTCCTCCTCCTGCAGCTCCATCGTTATCTGTTTAGACTCCAGGATCTGGGCGTCCCGCACTGCGTGACACTGCGCACCTAGGATCAACTTTTTGCATGCATGAAGCAGTTTGATTAATTTGGCACCCAGACGGCTAAACACTTGGAATAAAAATAAAGTTGTCTTATTAAAATATGAATTACACGCCACTCATCACTCACACCAGCACATCAGTGTGAGGCCTGAATCTACTCAAAAGACAATCTGTCTCGACTGAGCCTCTTTATTTACACTACAAGCTAGCACATATTAACTGTTCAGATCAAACAACAGCATTGGCTCTGGAAGTAAAGCTGGCAAACAATGATAGAGATTCTGATGCAGGACATTTGACCTCCTTCAACCACATGCAGTCCACAGCCTTACCCCAGGGTGCTCAACAGCAGAAGGCAAGTAACAGAACCACACATAGAGAAGGAATAGCACCCATGTGACCCACTACCTCGTTGAGCTTCTTGACCTCGTCCTCTTGTTCCATTCTCATGGCGTTGGCTCTCTCTAGCAGATACTGAGCACGATCACGGGCTTCAGCCTCCAACTCACTCAGCTTCTGGTTCTTCAGGCGGGACATGTCTGCTTTGTGAATGAGGGCCTTCCTTTCCTCCGCTGCATCCTGGTTAGGGTTGTGAATGATGAAATGTAAGAATTTCCTCATATTTACTTGATGGGATTAAACCTAAATGAGTAACTACTACAAATCTACACATTTGTGGACTCTCAGTATGTACTAAAAGGATAGTTTGGTATTTTTTAAACGATACCTTATTTTCAAATATCTTTCAAATCAATATGGGCTGTTGACAGTTCTTATATATTTCAACCAACAGGAATTGATCTACATGTCAACTGAGAACATATCAGGGTTGCATAACCTAAGCTAAAACCTCAACAAAATTGCCTCCAAATATTCCAATAACAATTCCATTCCAATAACAATTCAATTAGCCACGTTAGCAGGACAGGTCTGCTGGAGACCTATGACTAGAATGAGAAAAACGGTTACATTCAAGGTAGATCGAGACATCTCCAGGAAACATTGACATATGGTACAACATTTAAAATCCTGAACTATCCCTTCAAAAGTCATTGAAAGCAAAGAGGAACTGACCAGATGTGTGACATTGTTGGAAGGTTAAGTAGGAGAACAGATCAAAAGCAAGATTATCTGAAGTGTTTATGGGTATGAAATATGGAACGATAGACTGGTCAAAAGATTTCCCCTCACCATGGCTGCCTCCCTCTCCTTCTGATATGCTGCCTCTAAAGCATCCCTCTCCTCCTTGGTGGGTACCCGAGAAGACGAGCTGATCCGCTGGACCTCCTCAGGTGGAAGAATGATGGAAAGTCCAGAGGGATCCTTACTTGGAATCCTGATCATGTGAGATTGTCCATTATGTTGCATAAATAGATGCAATGGTATGTTCAGAATTTTACAGAAAACATAGTATAGAAAAGACTGTTAGCGCTGCCTACAACACATGATTTGATGGCATGATGTTTGTGAGTGTACACTTACTTGAGGTCTCGGATGAGGTCCTTGGTGATGATACGGATGGAGTCACCTTTCTGGGGTTTCTGCCTTGCAGAAGATGGAGACTTGACCGTGGGTCCAGATTTCTTTACATTTGTGCTATCACAGACCGACAGCTATAGTATAGGGAGACATTTTAAGATTTAAAAAAAGGATTACCATCGTATTCACTGTTCTTTCTCTTTGTCTCTCTCTCTCTCTCTCTCAAACACATACAGACGCACACAAAAAGGCTGCAACCATGTCCTCCCTTTAATGATAGCTAATGTAAAATGGGCGAGTTCCATGAGCTCAATATCTACTGTAGGTAGCAACCTGTTTGGGGGTTCCAAATAGACTTTCATCCACTTGAGAGGTGAGAGCACGGGTGCGGTAGCGACGTGAATGGGAGCTACCACTGCGCCGCGTAGTCGAAGATCCACACTGTGACTAAAGTTTGAAGGGAAAACAAAACAAAAAATAAAATGCCGTTCCCAGTTTATTTGTAGATAACATTAGCTAATGTGCTATCTATCTTATGCTGAAATTAGAATTTTGCGTAATTTTACTTACCATGCTGATTCTCAGGGAATCCTACAATCCCTTGACAAACAAACACCCACGATAAGCATATATTTACCCGTTTTATCAGAAAAGCTATTTCAAATTGTAGATTGAAAATCTTTAACTTGTTGTACGAAATCGACAGCTAGCTAGCTTGATATCTAAACATTGTGTTGTTATGTCTCTATGGAAACCGTTCTCGAAACGGAAGATGTATTCACGTGGTCAGATGCCAAGGTCGAGGCAATATAATAATAATAATAATATCAGCCTATAAATATACAAGGCAATTTGTAGCAAACGTTGGAACATAACTTTATAGGCAAGAAGGTTCGACATTATTTTGCATTGAGTTTTGCATGTTATCTCCCTTCTTGTCACATCTTTGGTACTTAAACTATTAAATTGTAACCCAGCAAAACACTTATCTTCATCTGTCAAAAATTACGAAACACATAAATAATCAAGATGGCTACTTGGCACTTATTACATGTTATTTGAGTATTCCAAGTGATGACACCAAGAAAAATCTAATAACATGTAATGAGTGGCAAGTGGCCAACTCGATAATTGCTACTGCATTAAGTGCCACTGCAATTACAATAGGCTGTTCAAAACATTTTCAATCATCTAACTGGATAGCTTTCGTAATTTAAGACCTAAATCTAGTCCTTCCCAAATTTACCATATTTAATTTTTTTTAATCATTCTACACTCTGTGTACTACTACTATACACTATAAAATGGTCTTCTCTTGTAGGAAATGAAAACATTGTCACATTTTTGTTTACAAAGCATTGCTTGGCAAGTTACCTTTTTACCTTACTTCACTTTTAAAACACAAATTCAGTAGTAATTGGACACGAGGACTTGAAAGCCTCAAAGTGAAAACAGAACTTGGTAAATCAGCTATAAATTTTTTTTGCCTCGAATGAATGGAACAAGATTCAACAGTAATTTCAATTAGAGCAGTTTGTTTCTGTTGAACAACTTTAACCTTTATTGGAGGATTGGGGGGTTGCAGAGTGTTTTTGTTTTGACGTAAAGTAGGCCTACATTTTGTACTGTATTGTAAATATTGTAACACATTTAAATTTTTTGCTTATTTTTTCATTTCTTTATTTTTTGCTGTATTCTTATGGGGTCTTTATTGTAGCAAAACTATTTGCCAATGCGTGTGGAGAGTTGTGTATCTATTTTTATACACTTACAAACATGATTACGCACGCACGGATAGAGATACAGATACACAACGCTCCACACGCATTTGCAAATAGTTTGCTACGATTATGATCCCATATATTCTGCACTGCTGGAAAAAAGACCTGAGGCATATACTACGAAGCGAGGCATCTGGCTTACCTCGGTATGTCGGGGGTAGTCTCGCGATGCCAGACCTATCTCCAGTCTTCGTTGCGCTGTGCCAGTGCTGGAGAAAGTCGGGGTACTTCCCGATTAACCCGTCCCATACCATAAAAGGTGGGTACGTTTTGCCCGAGGTATGTTGTCATAGCAATTTAATAAATAATAATTCAAGCTCAAAATTATGATGCGTAAAGAATGGGTGTTTTTGAGCTGAAAAATTAGCTGCCACTCTAACTCCTATGGGCCAATAGAAATCATCTTTTGAACCCCACCCTCATGTGGCCAAAAGTGAAAAAAATCCACAAGCAAAACACAGATCCACAAGCAAAACAAAAAATGTCTACACACAGAAGAAAACACTGGATTAAAATTACTAAACTGAAAACCATTAAAAAAAATGGTTTTCGATTTTAGTTTTGCTTATAGTTTTCTTATATTTAGCTTTGGATTTGAGTTTTTCTTTTGGATTTTAGTTATGCTTTTGGTTAACTTCCTTTTTGTTTGTGGATTTTGCTTTTACTTTTGTAGATATATTCTTCAATATTTGGTACAAATCTCATTCCAAAAGCGCTCCCCGTTGTCCATTATTTAATCAATTGTGTTGCTTTTCGTCATCAAACTTTAATGGGAGTGATGTGTTTTTAATAGTTTGTTCACACCCCCCTTCTGTTCAGTTGTGCCTTCAGCCAGAGTGCTATCACTATTGGACTCTCCAATCAATCATTAACAGCCCTTGGTTGAGAACACTCAATAACATCCATCAGATACATACACTGACCTTTCCGTAAAAAAACTGAAACGTGAGAGCTCAAGATGTGGCTAAACTTGTATTTGAATTGTGGATGGATATTTAAGCATGTGTTAGTCTGATCAGAAGAATGGATTCTGCACTGTGCCTCGCTCTTCAAAACGAATAAGAAATAAAATCAGCCTTTGGAAGTTGACCATTAACCCCATCACTATTGATTACAATGCATCTCCTCATTTAACCAGCCCTGGTCTGTACCGTGGATCCTAAAGCAAAGTTCATTAACGGTGAGCCGCAAGAAGGCTTCTTTTCCACTGAAATTTTGAATACTTTTTTGTTATATTTTTAAGGTTTTTCCACAGACATACAGGAACTATGGGGACTACTGGATATGGATATTACCGCACTACAATATTCCTGGCCATGTTTGTTGGCTACACCCTTTATTATTTTAATAGGAAGACATTTTCTTTTGTAATGCCCTCTGTGATGCAGGAGATCGAGCTGGACAAAGATGACCTGGGTAAGAAAATGCCATAGCATGGTCTCCCACTTTGTTTTTCTCACGTTCTGCACCTCTCTTGATTTATAGTATGCATTGTACATTGCTATCTAAAGGTATTTCTTTGTATTTGTTCTGCTTGCACACCCTCCCCTGTTTCTTCAGGCCTGATAACCAGCAGTCAGTCTCTGGCCTATGCTATTAGCAAGTTCATCAGTGGAGTGCTCTCGGATCAGATAAGTGCCCGCTGGCTCTTCTCCATTGGCCTGTTCATGGTGGGCGGCATCAACGTGGTCTTCTCCTGGTCCTCCACCGTGGCAGTCTTCTCTGGCCTCTGGTTTCTTAACGGATTGGGACAGGGTTTGGGCTGGCCCCCCTGTGGCAGGGTGCTGCGAAAGGTACCATCATCTGGGTAGCAAGGGTGGCTGTCTGAGGGTGCTGTTGTCTATTTTGAAGCCTGCCTCAGACTCTTGGGCATGTTTTGTTTTAGCGTAAAAATGTTGAACTATAGGCTTACAAATGAGGTGTGTTTCAAATCAGTTAAAAAGGAGACCTTTTGTGGTATCTGATGGGTGGTATTCTGTTGCCCAATCTAGGATCATGTTTTTGAAAATGTGTTCATCCATTCTTCAATCTCTGCAATCGGAGGATGCTTTTGTACAGCCCCTTATCATTCACTTGTCAGTCCCAATTGAAGGGTTCACTGTCTTTCATGCTTCTCTTTTATCCCTGAACCAGTGCTTTCACTTGCCATGTCACATGTGGCACATGTAAGACTGGCTGCAAATACAATGTCATCTCCCTTTGTCTCCCAGTGGTTTGAGCCTTCTCAGTTTGGAACATGGTGGGCAGTACTGTCATGCAGCATGAACTTGGCTGGAAGCCTGGGCCCTATCATCGCAACGGTGATGGCCCATAGTTACAGTTGGAGAACGACCCTGTCAATCTCGGGTCTCTCCTGCATGGTGGTCTCATTTCTCTGCCTGCTGCTCATCAGGAATGAGCCCAAGGATGTAGGTCTGCCCAACATTGAGGGTGGAGGAGCCAAGAAGAACAAAGCAGGTGAGAATTCTTTAGATATAAGCCTTCTTGATCTTGAACACATCATCATTTGCGCACATGCCTGTCTGTTTATTATCCTCATGTGTTTGCTGAGAACGTCACATGCTTTTATGTCTCAAGGTCAGGGAGACCCATGCTGATTGTGATGGAATTTGTACTCAGAGTGGCCCCACACATGCCACTTGCCTGTCTAGACCATGCACACAGCACACTCTTAAGTTTGGTGCTAGTGTTATTTACTGAGGGGCTATCATATAAGTAAAATACACCACTGCGTACCACCGTTGATACTTTCTCTGTGGGGTGTTCTAAACTGTATTAGAACCCAGGGTGTAGTAAGTCATATCAAAGTAGTCTGGCTCTGCATGCACTTCATGGATTTCTATGGGACCCCAGCATCATCTTCTCCCTTCCACACCAGGCTCCACCAGTAATGAAAGCACCCTGAAAGAGTTCCTCCTGTCCCCTTACCTGTGGCTGCTGTCTGTGGGATACCTAGTGGTTTTTGGGGTCAAGACCGCCTGCACCGACTGGGGCCAGCTTTTCCTCATCCAAGACAAGGGCCAGACCACCCTCATTGGTATAAACAAAGGATACAATAGTTACACTGACTATTATACTACTTTTACAATGCACTTAATGTGTGCACTATATGCAAAAAGCTGCCATAGACAAGCCTCTTTAGCCAAACTTTACTCTAGTCTAGACTATAACAAGCTAAACTAACAATACAATTTTAAAGAAACATATTTGTTTCCCTGATGACTTGCTCTCTCCCACAGGGAGCTCTTATATGAGTGCCCTGGAGGTAGGTGGCCTGCTGGGTAGTTTAGCAGCAGGATACTTCTCTGATCGGGCTGTGGCTAAAGTGAGTTGACATTTTTGCGATTAAAGACCCAGTAGGAAGACTTTAAATACCTGTCAAACAACGGAAACACTTTTGACATACCCTCATTTATTAGTGTAACGATGATGACTTTCTATACACAGCGGCTGTTCCATCTGTTTTTATTCACCTTCCTTTTCAAAAGGCAGCTTGTTGTTTTTTTAAACTTGAATTACCTTTTGTGTACAGCAAGGTAGGCAAAGCCATGGCAACCCCCGACATTTTATCCTCATCTTAATGATGGCTGGGATGTGTATCTCCATGTATCTCTTTCGGGTCACAGTCTCTCCGGATAGTCCGACGGTACGTTAATCTTATATCTTAAACTACAGTATCTCACACGGCATGCATATACTGTAGCTATATTTACATTCTGATATGATGCTCTATTACGCTCTGTTGTGTGTCATAACATTTGTTTATATAAATGCAGGCTTGGATCCTTACTTTAGGGGTTGCTTTTGGCTTCTCTTCATATGGACCAATAGCGTTATTTGGGGTCATAGCCAATGAGAGTGCTCCCTCTAACTATTGTGGCACATCACATGCTATTGTTTCACTGATGGCTAACAGTAAGTCAAGTTCCTTTTCAAACATGTAAACAATCCGCTAAGGATCAAAGTAAACTATGGAATTTGGAATGGATTAATTTCAATGTAAATTCAAAGGCAAACAACACATACATGTGTGGACAAACATGTCTTCAGAAGAATGTTTCCACAAAAAGGTAAAAAGCTCTCATCAAAAAACATACCCAGGGGCCTCACAGGACCATGATCAGGTCCTGAATATAAACCCCTCCCATTTCATAGTTAAAACTGGTTGTATTGCCCATTTGTAAAGTTGAGATAATAAAAATGTGTGTGGTTTCTATCGAGAATTCTGTTAATGTGCCAGTTCCTAAGGGACGCTAAACTTATTCTTAATGCCGCTTTTCAGTTGGTGGCTTCCTCTCTGGGCTACCGTTCAGCACAATTGCAAAGTACCACGGGTGGGAGACGGCCTTTTGGATTGCAGAGATCACCTGCGTTGCTGTAACTATAGGCGTCTTCCTGCTTCGTAACATTAGAACCAAGATGGGTCACGTTCTTAAGAAAGCCGACTGATTGACAGATTTCTTGACTATTCACTTCCAAAGGAATAACTTTAAAGTTGTTGTGTAGCCTCTTTATTGAAAGACTATGTTTTTATTTTTTATTTTATTTATAAAAACAAAAAGTAAAACATAAACCATTGATTTCCATTTCTGTGTATAAAAAGTTATTATCTATGAAACATGGTCCTATAATTTGAATGGCATAATTTTCCTAAAAACGTTTTGTTGGTTAGAGCACTGCAAGACAGTTTGGTTTAGACGTTATCTGCCACTGTACAAGCGGAGTAGACCAATAACATTTCTTCATCAATTTGATGATTGATTTACATACCATGTAACCATTTTTCCCTTGTACAAGGAGCACACAATTTAACATGTTTTTCTTTGAACCATGTTAAAAAGGTCAGGGTTAAATGTTTATCAAAAGGTCTCTATTACCATTAAGCAAAGTTAGAAAGAGTCTGGTTGATGATGGAAATAAAGAAAACCAAATTTTGAAAAAATTATAAATTGTAAATGCATCAACCTTTAAAATATGCATTTACTATTACAAATGATGTTTCATGAACAGTATACCTTTAAGGCTTTTATGGTCCAAAATGTACATTTACGTTCATATACAGATATTTGCAGTGTTCATGTGGTAATAAAAGACTTGGAAAACATTAACTGTATAACTTGTTTTAGAAATTAACTTGATGCAATAGGTTGACATTGTAAAAGACAGTCTAAAGTGTGTATATTATCCATAGAGTACATACAAAAAACATATATATATATATACATATATATATATATATATACACACAATGTGTCTCTGTATCAATGCAAGTATGCTAATCATCCCAACATCAGTTGCAACAGCATAATTTCAAGCTTGCATGGAGACAATCAAATTCATATGATCCTATAGAATGTACTGTAGATTTGCATTACAGAAAAAATGTCATGTTGATGTTCACGCAGCTAACCCCCTGGTTTTGTATGCATGCAGGTGTGCTCTGCTTCATGATCCAGCTCCAAAGTTGCCAGCCTTCTCTGCTATCTCCAATGCGCTCTTCAGATTCTGATCAAAAAGTTCACACCTAAAAAACAAAACAAAAAGTATGTCATCAATTGGCTTCAGTTTTTGGTATTTGGGTGATAATAATGTCTCAAAAAAGACTGGCAGATATTTCACAGGGTCAGATCTTACAAATTATATGTGAAAATGATGAGTGATTTGTAACCTGATGGGCATCTCCAGGGAATAGAAGGGGTTCTTGAGGGCAAAGTCTGAATAGATCTCATAAATCTTTCTCAGTAGTGCATCAATGCCTGACTGGCGGGGATCTGCGAGCACTATAAACTTTATACCTAAAAGAAAAAAGCTATCATGACACATTTCTGTTTAAATGTTTGGGTGCAGTAATGCAAACGTCATAACTCCATGGCATTACCAGTAAGAGTCTGAAAGCAGTGAAGTTTGAAGACATCCGTTTCCAGCATTTCAATCCCTGAACTGCCAACTTCAGGTGACAGTTGTGAACCAATTGCAAATAGCCTTGAGAAAAAACAAATAGCCACAGGTATTTAAGGCTCATGTGACAGTAATCGCGTCACTAAAAAGTTTAAACCAAGGTTTACGTTTTGCAATAGTAGATAGATAACTTACGAATGAAACATTGAAGCCAACATTAGCTTCTCATTAGAACTAAGTCGAGCCCTTCCAAATCTAATGGACACCGGGTAATTTGAAGAGTCCTTCAAATATTCAATTATCTCCTTGCCTTCTGCAGTAAATTTGCCATTCACGTCAACTCCATTAATGGAAAGCACTGCATGGCCCACTGAGCGAACAGAGATCATTGATGGTATTAAAAACAAGCACAGTATAAAACACCATACCGTATCTGCAATAGACAACACCCCCGTACAGGTATCCGGCTTGCTACTCACTACTTGGCTTGAAATCCATGTCTCTGCTAGTCTAAAGTTAAAGGTGAATGAACAGTGCTCACACCTCAATAAATAAAATTAGCCATGTCTGATATCACATTGCTGAAATTACCTCGAATCCCATCACGCTGACCAAATGAAACAATAACCTTCTCATCGTGGATCTTGAGCACCAGATCTAAAGGGTAGCTAAACGTTTTTTCGGCCTCTGCTCTTGGCAAGTAATTGTCATATTGGTAAATTAAACCACCAGCCTTATTTACAACATAGACACTGAATATCGCCATCTTTTAACCGTCCGCACAACTGACAAGATTGTCACATGATACTGCCTGAATTTGACAAGCTAAATTGCATTTTCTTTTCGTGCATGCAATACATGTTTGTTATACCTTCTTTAATTATAATTTAAAATGATCATTGTATTTAAATAATTTTCCATATGAATATAAAAAAAGGAACCACAAAAACTCAATTTCCCACAAACAACCACCTCAATATCCGTATGCACGGGTTGTCTAATGGGCTCGTGCACGGGCATACTTCCTTTCACTCCGACATCTTGAAGAGGAGACATCATGGTAAGAAATGTAGCATACGATTTTGTGGAATCTAAAGGCTAAAACGGCATTATGTCCAATGAAAGGTTTATAGTCTATGCTAACAGGGATATGGTGGTAGAAAACGTCTTATTAGAAATTATTGCAATCACTTCTGTGCTGGTAGAAAATTAAACCTGATCCGACCGGCCAGGCTAGCTAACACACTGCTAAATTCACACATGCTTCCACTGTCAGACAGAGTTCAGATATTAAGCCTTGTAATTGTACAATCACTGCATACAAGGCTTCACGTTATTCAAATCGCTATAGCTACATTGCTAAGTAATGTAATATTTTGTTACAGGTCTGGAATTTTTTTCGCTGCACGACTCATTTAAACAAGTTGATGTTACTTCGTAAACGTGCTAGGCCAAGCGATCGCAAAGCAACCAGCAATATCGTTGCAGTTCACTCTCGGAATCTCTTTGTACAGCGCCAAACCAACATATGCTTAGGACACCCTGCTACAAATAACTTATATTTAATTATTTTTCCATGGTCACAGCCTCCCAAGACTGATAAGAAGGGCAAGGACTCTGGGAAGTCCAAGAAGGACAAGGATCCAGTAAATAAATCCGGAGGCAAAGCCAAGAAGAAGGTGCGATAACATTGCAAGCTTTTTAATTACCTGCAATGCGTGTACAACTGTGAATTTGTTACATCTGATCATAAATGCAGTAGTGGGTGGGCAGGGATGGTGGTCCCAAAATATGTTAAGTTATGCAATTCTCAGAAAGCTTTGTTTTTCTCTCTGAGCAGAAGTGGTCCAAAGGAAAGGTGAGGGACAAGCTTAACAACTTGATACTCTTTGACAAGGCTACCTACGACAAGCTATACAAGGAAGTGCCCAACTACAAGCTTATCACACCCGCTGTTGTGTCTGAGAGACTAAAGATCCGTGGCTCTCTGGCCAGGTTTGCTCTTCAAGAACTGCTCACTAAAGGTGAACCTTGAATTAATTTGGACTACTCAATGTATGTTATAGATTTAAGATGTTAACGTTTGCCCTTGTAAGCTACATATGGCAACTACAAAAGCGTATCTAATGCTGTTGTGACCAATTGACATCCACTTAATTTTAAGGAAAAAATTGCCCATTTAAAGACCACTGCAAAATTTTGCAAGTGTATGCTGCTTTCAAATTAGCCCGTTGATGCTTCATCACCTTATACCATAAAGGCTCCAGTAAACCTCATGCGAAGGCAAACTTTTCCTGTTCACTTGGTTCTCTTTCGCTTGTTCACCGAGGCTGTGATGGTATACTTGTTCGCTACTGATTTGAGGCGAACAACCAAAGCGACGTCGCTTTGCTGATTTGTTTGCCTACCCTCGGCGAAAGCGAACTATTTCGCTTGAAGCATACTGGAGCCTTAACAGTGTAAATAGAGGGGTAGTTATATACCTAGTAGTTTACATCATAGAAGCTTAGAAATATTATTAATTTAGAGGAATATTGTCCCTCTGCAAGGTTTTTCCCGCAGATGGATATTTCTCCCAGCTATTAACAGTTCATTCAGATGTCGTTCATACCTGGGGCTACCAGCCATTGTATTCTCATTAGCGTGGTAGGATGTTTGCATCATGTCATATGGGATGTCACATTTTCCTAACATTTTATTATACTTTTTGGTTGCTTGACTTAAACATTTAACATATGCCAGCACCTTAGTTTTCCATGGCTTCTGTGGGAAGGTTTGAGGTCCCAGTCATTTTGTAAATTGGTCAAGAGAAACTGACCTTGGAGCGTGACGTTCATGGTGGTGTTGTCGTTGTAGTCTGGCTAGCACCAATCACACTAAATTGCCAACAGTATTTTGCAAAGGGAAATACTTTTTTACCCCCTGCTACAGGCATGTAGTTGAGTTTCAGTAACATGTTTAAGCTGCTACAGAGCTTTGCCATCAGCCTTGCAGAAGCTAACTAGGCACCAATCTGCATATCCTCATGAGAAATAGTGATGTGCTATCTGACAGGCCATTTTTTATTCCGTAGGCATGATCAAGCTGGTGTCAAAGCACAGAGCACAGTTGATCTACACACGCAACACCAAGGGTGGGGATGAGGAGAAGACCGACGAGAAACCAGAGAAGGGAGAGAAGGGAGAGAAGGCAGAAAAGGCAGAGAAAGCGTAAACTGGTATTTATGCTTTTTTCATTATCTTTTGTTCTGACATAGATAATATTTAAACTATTAGTTAATGGCAAAGCATGTTGAATCACTAAATTCAATTTCATCTTCTTCCTTCAGGTTGTACCGTTTTGATTACTCATGTCAGCTTTTTGAAATGAAAGATGAATAAAAAACTAAAATAACATTTATTTTGGTGGTTTTATTTCGAAGTTTGGAAATTAATTTGTACAATTTATTTTGGTGGTCTTTTTGTGTTCTACATCAGTAACTTTTTGGGTAAATTTTTTTTCCTGTTCACACCTAGTCAGATAAAATGTGATCTATTAATGTTACGCTGTACAGCCAATGAGTTTAGATGGGTAAGTGTAGCCTAGCTTAGCACAAAGACTGACGTTAACGGCTTGCATGGCTCTGCCGAAAATGACAAAATACCTTATAAAAACACGAGTTGTTATTTACGTGTGGCATCTTCTCTTTTTCACGTGTAGAAATTATAATGCAAGTAGGAACATGAATTGTTTGCTAAAGTTGAACTATCCCTTTAAACATTTATTAAACTTGAATACAAACAATTCAGTCTGGCACGGTTAGGTCTGCTAGGGATTTTGATGCTCCCTGCCGAAGCATATTTATTTGTGACAACTATCAGAGGCAGGGAGGGAGCACACAATCGTCTATCTCCTGAACAACTTTACAGGCCTGTGGTGGTGTTTTTCCATCGTCTCATCTGACAAGCACATAACCTAACTGACTTCATGTCATTCAAATATGTCCCTCATTGGCAGACATCTGATTGTGAACCAGTGTTCACAAGTCAGCAGCGCACAGACTTGTCTGCCTTAACCGTAGCTCAAGTAAAGGCACAATATTTAATCATAATGAAACCCTGTAATTGCATTTTGCTGTAACCTGTTCTCACATGGACAAGTACTGCAAGGTCATTTTTTTTATTTCACTAGAGACATGGTTGGACCTTTTCCTTTACATGCCATGGTACAGTAATTTGAACTAGTTTGACAATAGTCAATTCATATACCACAGTGGCGTTATGGTTGCAAAAACAGCTGAAGTTGCTTCTGTATCAAATCACTCCCTTGTCCATGAGTTGATGTCTGCCTTCTGTTACATTAAAATACATTGCATTTGTCAATCACCCGTGACATTGAATTCTGTCCCTTTCGTGGTCTTGCGTTCACATCAATTTAGTTGAAAGATTTTGCCCTGAGTTATGAAGGGAATCAAGCTTACTGCACAGTGATTTGAAGTGCTTTGCGAGCAACACTCCAGAGCGGGGGCTTCTGCACTAGACTGGAGTGTCATGATGCAGGCTTAGGTGTCCTTTGGGAGGCCCCCTGCTGCAGATGTGTTTGCACCTCATTTGCTGTGTTGTGTACAATTAGCATCAGTGGTTTAATTCTAATAAATCTTGCCAACCCTTCCTCACCAGTTTGAATCAAATTTTGTGGCGCAGAAAATTCAATGCGATGTTATGGCTGATGCTGAGATGTTTGATGCAAGTTGGTATTGGCCTCAAAGCAGTTTCAGCTGGAGTTTTTATTTTTGATCAATGGGTGTTCTCCAATGTTCCATGGTTGTGCCACTGGCAGTGGAGAGGTTCTAAGATGTTGATAAATTAAATGAAGCCACTATTACCCCAGTCTATTCAGCTCAGTGGTTAGAGCTGGGGGGCATGCGAGACACAGGGTATCCTTCTGATAAATGCTGTCAGCTGTCGCTTTTGTCAGAGCACAGCATTCCCTCGAGCGGCAATGGCAATATAAGCTGCAGGATGCATGCTGACAGATGCACCACCTATCTTCCACTGTGCAGTCTTCTGGCGGCGTGCCCAGGAGGAAAATAAAACAATTACTTTTTCTATTATTTTTGTCTCAAAGCTGACTCCTCATTGATTTCTTGTGAATGGCTTTCTTTATAGGAGGCAAGAGGCTAAGTATTCTACTTTGAATTGCATGTTGTTGTAGTCTTCATCTTATTCTGCTGAATTCAGTTTACTTTTAAGAGTCCGTTCATATTAAAACAATAAACCTATCCATCACATTGGAGATGGTTATAATAGTATCAATGTGATGGCACCCTTGGAGCAAATAAAATGGAAAGTATTGGCATATGCCCGATGTGTTTTAATAGTGGACATATTCGTGTACCATATGCCTTGAGAGAAATGATGGTGGCTCGGTAGTGAGGCAACGTGGTTCTCTTTTCCTACATTACATGCATAACTTTTAGAAACAATGGTGTTAATATATAAAAAAAAAAGCAAAGGTAAAGGGGTAATACTTCAACTTTGCTAGGGCACATTGACCACTTAGTTTTACATGTATGGCCTATTAGTCAATAAACCTAGCATTCTTGAGGCCATTAAAGGGATCCATTATGATATTTTGTTCAGAAAACGTCTGAAATTTGTCTAAATGTAAGTGTTGTCTTTAAAGACATTCTGATCCAAATGAGATTGGGACATCTTGCTAAAGATCAGTCTTATATTTCTGTAAAATTTTATTATGAATTCTTATGGCTTTACATTAAAGAACTGACACTGCATGGCAGCATACTCCCATCTCCCTTTTAACTCTTTAGTTTTGCACAGCTGCTGTTGGTAAACGTCTCAATCTATTAATACCATTTTTGTGGACCCTCGGTTTTGCCTGCTCCCTTCAAGATTATCCAGGTTCATCACTCAAAATTCAAAATGAGAGGGAATGGGGTCGTCAAATGAGAAACTCGAGTGCCATGCATAACAGACAGCACAAAACAATCACATCAGATTCTCACAGTCAAATAGATTTGATCAGTATGGGAAGCCCAAGGCTTGAAAAGAGTCAGGTACATAAAGAATGCAGGAAGTGGGAGCGCCACCTTCTGGTGATCAGGAGGGGCATTTCCCTGGCTTAGATTTATGGAACGCAGCTGTTGAACGCCTGACAGACGTCCAGAGAACTCCTTCGCCACTGCTGCCCTTGCTGCTGTTGTTCTTACATAGCTGCTGCTTTTGGTGCCTCATACAAGCTCTGCCTGTTCATTTCATAGGAGAGGACGGCTGTGTTTCAGCAGGAAGGGTAAGCTATTTGTTTTCATTTGTACTTTTGTGTTCTGTTTGTGATTTGATATTAGTCCAGAGTTACTGTTTCACAGATATGTTAATATTTTAGTTCAAGAATCTGTCACTAGTTTTTCCGTCTGTCTTTGGTTTTCTCGCTTTTTCCGTCTGTGTTTAGGTGTGTTGGAATTTGTTTTCACTTTGTCTTACAAAAGAATAGTACGAAAATATTTTGCTATCTCTCTGAAATGCTGCTGATAACGTTACCATACATGGTCAAAACCTCCATTAACAACTAAGAGTATTTGCTGATTGTAACGCTGCCTACTACACAAATAATGTATACATGTGTTTTCTTTACTCTGTCATATCGCTCAGTTGATTAATTCTGCTCATGCTGTGTGTCTGTCCTGTGGCTCTTTTTTAAATTTAGTACACAATGCTGTGCACTATTTTTAGATAAGGGAAGCATTACAGCTGAGGGAAGCTATGAAGACAGCGGCCCAGTAGACAGGGGGAGAGGGAGGCAGAAACTTCAGCAGAGAACTTAAGGTTTGCCCTTCGATCATTTTTTCTCCCGGATAAATCCTCATCTAAGGTCCTTTGAGTATTGTACTTTTCAGTTGTTCCTTATAGACGAATATCCTGGAGCTAACAATTTGGGGGAAGTAATTTCTACCTTTTAGAATGAGGGTTGTGAAAGTTCCGCTGGCATTTTGGTCAGGTCAAGCTGAGGTTGGAATCTCAATTATAGCCAGACCCTGGTGGCTCTTGACAGCGATACAAAACCATAGCCTTTTAAGAGAAGGTCTCATTTACAGTCTGCAGACAGCAGAATCTAAAACACCACTGATACAGGGGTTAATTGAGGGGGCACACCAACAGAAAAAGTGAAGAGTCTGTAGCTATAAGGGTTTCATAGTAGGGCTTTGAACTTCCTCTGTTCAGTAACCTCTCTCGTGATCTGTTCTCATAAGAGCCTGCGATCTAAAAGCTTGTGCTTGTGTTCTCTAAAGATGGCATAGCCAGCATTTCTGTTTCATGACAGTGCCCACTAACTGTGGAGTTCTAACTTGGCACTCCTGCCGCTTTGGTTTAGCAAGAATGTTTATTTTGGTTGCTATGGAAGTGTGGGTCTGTGGCTAGAGTGCACGCCAGTCTGAAACCTCAGCTAGGGAAAGACTTTAATGATTTAGTCTCAAGCTGCTTCCCTCTCTCTACTCTCTCTATTGTTTCTACAGAAGTCCTTTTAATGCATCTCTTTAAATTAGGCAAAGTGGTCTAAGACACCAGCATAGGAAGCCATTCCCTTCTGAAATATAAATTTAACCTCAAAAAGAATATAAGCCTTCCAGTTAACCTATATATACAAAGACGTGCACCCTTGTTGTCCTTCTCATGTTAAAGCAGTAAATGCCAGCTTTAGTCACAGCTGTATATTTCATGGAAAGGCCTATTTAATGTGACAGATTGCCATTTTGGATGTTTTTGGCTGCTCCTTAGTTTGATTATTTAATACAAATAAGCTGAATTATGCTTTCAAATAAGCATTCTACAGTCACAGTCCTTATCAAATCTCACTTTTCCATTTTTAAACGTGGTGCTTATTGAGGGTTTTTATGGGGGCCACATCATTTTGCTGTTGTGGAATAAGGGCGATTTATCACGGCTGGGCTGAGGAGGCCCGGTGACAGATCCCATGGAGAGCCGGGTTCTGCTGGAGAGAGATACTCTGGATCCTTTATGCCAACACGCTTGTTTCCTGTGTTTACAGCAAACAGCAGGAAATGAGCTGTTTGTGGTTGTGTTGACTGGACGTTTATCATCCTCTCCTAGAGGAGAGACCTTAAGCAGGGGAGTCACGTGCTTACTTTTTATCCCCCTACCTTTGATGGACTTGGCGAGATATGCCGCCGAGGGAGCAAAAATATTATGTTCATTAATCATTTAAAGTTTACTTGAGAATGCTTGTGAAAGTATATGGAAGTACAAAAGGGAAAAAATAAGCCGTTTTTGTTTATTTAGCGATCTCACGTGGCACATAAAGTTTCCTCAAACCTTGCAAGGTAGCCTCCTAATCATTGTTCTGATGAGATACTGCCACATTGCTGCATGGAGGTTATGTTAGCTAAACATCTGTTAGTGCCATGAGAGAAATATAGTCCACCATGAGAAGTTGCTCTTTAAACATGATGGAAACCGTGTTTACCTCAGGAAAGAGATGTAACATCTGCCCATATGTAAATCAGCCAAGCTGTTAAAATGCCCGGCTAGTCTGCCGTGAATCACACCTATTAGACAGCAGCTCCATAGGTTTTGTCATTATTCGTTGACAAGCTGTGATGCAGCAGTACGAGTTCATCAGCAGTGTGTTTCGGGAACTGGAGAGCAGAAGTATACTACCTGAGGGTATTTCTTGTTTCCTATATTTGTGGTTCCGGGGGTGTGGTGGATCGTCCAAATGCATCACAGAAGTGAATAAAGCAGACCTTATTTTGATATTCCCTCCCTCTGTGTTATCTGACAAGTCTCTTTGAGGATTCTCTATTTTGTGGCTTTGTTTTGAGCAGAGGATCCTTTCTGAGTTGTTTGGGCTTGTGATATTTTTCAGAAACTATGCACAATTCATTTCTATGCATGTTTTCTTTAAGCACTGTCTTAAGGGGGATGTGGGGGGGGGGGTCAGACAATACTTGCAATTGAAGATCTCACCCTAACCAAGTGCTTATCAAATGTATTATTGTTAATCGATGTTGCTTCTGTTGTAGAATTGAAATGTGTTAAACAGTGGGAATGTTTTTTTACTCAGGCCATTTATGATCCACTTGAAATGTTTAATGTAAAATCTGACTGTAATTAGTACAACATTTATGTCTGTCACCAGGCCCACATTTATTATCACTTATTAGATTACATATTTCAGTAGCACATTAAAGCATTCTGTTCAGTTCAACATTTGGTGTACATTTAGGGTAAGAAATTGAAGCCAGTCTGCAGTCATGATGGGGTGTTTCATGTTGCCTAAAGCCAGTGGAAAGTTGCTCTCAAGTTTTCCAGTGGTTCGTCTGCCAGATATCCACTAGATTTCTGGATGAGTCAGTCCATGAATGGCGCAGACTTTCCAACACCATACATTGTACAATACTGCTACCAAGCTATGTCCATGAGACCTCTTGGTGCAACACAGAAGTCTTAAAGGTTAACTATACACAAGTTTAACAAGATCAAATATTGTCAACTGAACTACACCTGCATTTCAGCAGTCTGTCTTCCATAGCGTGAGTAAGACACTGTGCTGTCCCAAGCAGATGGTGCGGCAGCAGTACATCACCACCACCCAGGACCCCGGCCCCCCCGAGCCGGCCCCAGACCACATCTACAAGATCGGTATCTACGGCTGGAGGAAGCGCTGCCTCTACCTGTTTGTCCTGCTGCTCCTCATAATCCTAGTGGTCAATTTTGCTCTGACTATTTGGATATTCAGGGTCATGTGGTTCAACACGGTATGATTTTGTGTTTTTACGTAGAGAACAAATGCAAAAATATTACTTTATGAATAGGATCTCAATCCATTTGTTGGTCATTGGGGATCTTAGTTGTATCATTAATTATTGGAGGGTTGTAATGTAGGTTTCCAAAAATCTTGTTTTGCCATTGTCTACTAAATTATTTTCTTGATGTTTATTTTTTTAATTTTTCAACTGAAGAAATCCAGATAAGACTAATTTGGTTTTGTGGTGAATGTTCACCCTTGTGTGTTCTTTCTCTCAATATGGAACTGATCCTTCCTATGATGCCTAAAGCCACCAAACAGCCATGGGTCTATTAAAAAGCTGTGTTAATCCAACAGCAAACTATATCCAGATGGCCAAAGTGGGTTTGTGCCGATACAGAAGAGATACAGTAATCCCACCATTCCACAGTTTACTGACTGTGTAATGCAAACACAGTGAGATACAGTTTTAGAGTAAGCCTATCCTTAACCCCTTGGGGGTATATTGCCACATGTCACATCTATTTGGCATCCAATTTATTGCAACTTACGCAGGTTCGTGGAAAGATGCATATTAGTTCAACCTTGTTTGCCCTCTAGCTGGTGAATCTTTAATGCTTTAAGACTTTTAGTAGCCTAAGAGAAGAAGTTACTCGATTGAATGAGAAATTCAGCAAATCAGCGTTGCTTTTTAATCCCCCACACACTGACGTTGTGTTCTATTGAGTTTACCTTTATGTAATGTGATGCTACACTGTGTGGCTGTGCTTTTGATGCTGTTTTGCAGGAAGGGATGGGACACCTAAAGGTCACAGACAATGGGGTGAAATTAGAAGAGGGAGAGTCTGAGTTCCTCTTTCCTCTCTATGCCAATGAGATCCACTCCAGAGAGGTAAAGACATCTTCCCTTGCTACTCCCTGTTTCTTTCATATCATTTCATGGGCTGCTCTTTTCTACTCTCCGTTCTCTCCTTCTCAAACACTCGTGCAAGTAGATTAAATAAAGGAGGCGGGCTTTCCAAGCCTTAAATCAACTCGCCGTCAGAAAGAATGCAGATTAAAGTTGATTGTTTGTCACGTCCTAGAGCATCTCCTGTTAAACTGATGGGTACTGGCCCACACGAAAACACTTTCCCCCAGCCTTTATCATTAAATGCAGTGTCCACAACTATACTCCTCAAGCTTAGTCAAGAATTGCTCCTGAAAGAACTGGCTTGGGCAGCGGATCTCTTTCTGCACACTGTAGCCAGCTCCTTATTAGCTGTGATAGATATTTGTGGTGGAAAGCAGGTTATGAGGCTCCTTCTCGACAGCAGATGGTAACACTTCGCCGCAATTGTTTACATGTTTTTTCCAGACTGGAGTGTTTGCATGACCCAACCCCAACCCTTTAATTTTAGAGCTTAATTAAAGAAATACATTTATTTAGCATTTATGGTATGACACTTTTATTGCTAGATCCTATGGCCTCCTCCAAAAAGATTTGTGATTTATTAAGGCCTAACCTGCTCTTGAACGCCATGACGCAAAGTTGGTCACTTTGATTTATGGTATAATCACAGACTGTTGTTCCAATACAAAGCAGCAGACTTAATTTAGGGTAAGTGTTCACTTTACAACTAGATTTAACTCATTTTGCACACAGCTTGAAAATGTGAGGAGAATTGTAGCAGCAGGGCTTTGTCCAATGTATTTGTGTTTAATGTGTTCTTAATGTTAATGTTATGTTGTTGTTTTGCAGGAAGAATCCCTTCTAGTGCATTCATCTGAGAAAGTTACTCTCAATGCTCGAAATGCCAATGGAGATGTTACTGGAAGCCTGTCCGTTGGTGAGAGAAGGATAGAAAAAGCTCACAGTCCCTTTCTCACTCAGACAGAAAGACAATAACACCCACACAAATACACATGCAGAACATTTATCCGCTAGAGCTGTGCTGAAGTTCATGAAAGGCGATTCAGTATTCAACAGTATCACTGATGTGAAAGGGCTACAGTGAGGTCATTGCTATAAACTTGCCCAATGCTATAAAGCATTACGTGACAAAAGATTTTCTTTTTACAATCCGTTCGAATATTTAATTAAAATTAATTTAGATAATAAAAGTACAAAAATGGAAAATTGAACACAAAAAATACCTCGGGCTTGCATAGCCCAGTATTTCTGCATCTTTTTAAGACAGTCCAGAAGGGATTAACTAAGGAGTATAGCATAATGAAGAACTAATTTAAATGACCAAACAAATTAGTGTTTTATTAGGGCCCTGATGTAATTTGGTGCATACAACTTTAATAAGCACATTCTCCATATCTTTCCCCTTTGAGAACCCAGTTAGTTGGCCCCTAGTGGCCTAGCTCCTCAGGAGCAGGCTCCAAAATAGTCATGCACGGCTGCTGAAACAGATTAGATCTTGCCCACATATTTTTGACAACAATACTTACAGACAGCTGCTGTACCTGAACTTTCTCTTCTTCATAAGATTATCATTGACTTCATTATGTGAAATCTTTACCTTGCAACCTCTTCATGTCCATATCATGACGTATAAAACCCAAGAAAATGTTCCTTGGATAACTTTTATCCCTACATTTGGCTTGCTCATTGAGTGATGATGCTGGCCTATTTGGATAATTGATATCTTTTTCTGGTGACCTGCAGGTCCAGGGGAGGCTCACGGACAGACAAAGGAATTGCTTATCAGTTCCAACAGTGACAAGATGCTGTTCTCTGCTGACGCTAAAGAGGTGGTGGTCGGGACGGAGAAGCTCAGAGTCATAGGTACGGCAAAGCAGCACACATTAAATAAAGCTGTACTGCATATGCTTTTGTATATATGAGTGTTGTGTGTGTATATATATATATATATAACTATATGTATGTAACTACATGTAACTATATATACATATATACCTGTATCTCTATGATGTAGAGATACGTAGGTCTTTCCCTTTGCCCAAATAAAAAACAATAAGTGAAGGTGTCAAGCTCTGCAAATGGTTGATACCCCTAAAAAAACGTGATATTGATTTGCCCTATTGTTCAGGTGACTAAAGATGTACTGAACATTTCATACCATGACTGCATTATTCATCACCATATGGCATAGTCACTACTGGAGAGGTTTTAAGACAAGCAAAGGTGTCCCTGAAAATTGTTTTATGTATAATTTAACATGAGCTATTTATCAAGGAAATCATGCAAGGAAACATCTTAAACATATTAGAGGAAATTATTCAATTAATTCCATTATATTGCAACAATTTAAACAAATTTGTTTAAATAAGCGGTTTCACAACAAAGAACCTTTCAAACCCTTTTCCCCTTGAATGTCTTTGTGCCCAGTTTGGGTAATGCTGAAAGGTCAGGGGCTTCATACTGGGATGGCTAATTAATGTACAAAAAAAGTGTCATTTGATGGCTCCATCAGGACTGAGTCATTTGGAGTCATGCTGATCAGCCAACAGTGTCACTTCACTTGAGCAAGGAGACAACGCCTGCACAGACTATGCTCAGCAGAGAGGATTACACCATGTATATATATGAACCAGAAATATAAACTGTTTCAAATGTAGGCCAATCATCATGGCATTCTAGACAATTTGAGTAATGAGTAGTTTTTGCATGTGAGAGATGAAAAATGGTGTGTGTTCATGCCACGTTAGACCAAGGCACAGGATAATAAATGTGTAATTAGCTGAACCGTGGGAGCTGTTGCCGTAGCCATTTACAAATCTTGAGCATGCCTTATGTCCTTCAAGCCTCTGATTTGAGGTGACTGTGGGTCTAGAACACATGTAGTCATCGACTAAACACAAGTTGACATCTATTTGTCAAACCACTGACTGCTAAAGCTGAACACTTGAGATGTACTTATATTCATAGAATTAGAAGGGGTAGAAAATATATGCCTATTTGTTCAGCTGTCCCCAGTGGTAATATGTGGTTTCCTATCTGCCTATAACAAAAACAAGAAAGAATTAAACCCCATATTAAATTTTACAATAAACATTCCATGAATATCTGTTGTGCTAAGCCCTCCATCTTAAGTGTCTTGCCAAGATAACTGTGGACCTGGACTCTGTCCACCTGAGTTATTTGAATGATATTATGGACTCTCTGTCCACCTTAGTTATGTTAATGATACTATGGACCCATGTATTTGGCTTCCTTGTTCATTTTTAAATTTGATTCTCATCATAACAATGAATTAAATCCGATTAGCAAGGCGTGGACAAAGCTATATTTTTCTGACATAATTAGTACACAGAAATTTTTAGAGCAGGGGTAAAGTTCCCCCTTTTCCCAAAAATATTCACCTACCTGTAAATGTAGTGAATTGTTCAGTGTTTTCCTAGTTTGGTGGCAGCAGTCTTACTGTACTATGAACCCTGCTCTGAACCCTTTGTGTCTGTGTTTCCATCAGGTCCGGAAGGGGCTCTGTTCCAGCACTCCGTGGAGGTTCCTCTCATTAAATCAGAACCTTTTAAAGACCTTTGGTGTGTATTAAGTTCATTGTGCCAGACATCCAAACAGATAGTTAGTCTTGGCCAAGTCACTAATAAGTTCCTATTGGGCTGGGAAGTCTGCTTTCATAAAAGTACAAAAGCAAGCAAAGCATGTTGTTCTGTCCTGTGTGTTTCAGGCTGGAGTCTCCAACCCGCTCTCTCACCATGGACGCTCCAAAAGGAGTACATGTCAAAGCTCTGGCCGGGAATATTGAGGTTGCAGCAAATATGGATATTCTACTGCGCTCTAATGAGGGACTGGTAGGAAGAGTTTATTATTGCTGAATCGTTTCTATATGCTCATGCACTAGTCTACGTTTTCTTATCAAATAATAATTAAATTACATACTGTAATAACAACATCTGAATGACTCAGTCTTATTATTATCATTGTTATTATGAACAACTACTGAATGACACAGTCTTTGGAATAAAACAAATTCTTATTCAGTCTGTTGCCTACTCAAGTCTGTTCTTTACGCAGTTGATTCTGGATGCTGAGACTGTGCGCATGCCGAGTCTTCCCCAGAGCGGGGAAGGGGTGTCTGGCAACTTGCAGGGCCTCTATGAAGTATGTGCCTGTAAAAGTGGCAAGCTATTCTTGTCCAGAGCTGAGGTCACCTCCACTTGCAGCGAGAGCCAGGAGTGCTGAAGAGAGACTTTGACAACAAAACATCAAGTCAATAGAAACCTCACTGTGAATGACAGATCATCTCTCTGTAATACCCTCAAATGAAAACCCCCTAAAATGCTCGAGTGTAACTCGTTTATTTTCTGAAAACTGCCAGGAATGCTGCAGAACTACTAACTTTAAGAGAGGGTAATGGAAAGCAGTGAATCATTGGTATTTACCATTTTACTATTCAACATAGTAGATGTTGGCAGCTTGTGTACGACATTTCAAGTGGCCTAAGCTTTTGCTGTTGATAACAGCTGGAATTGGCTGAGTGTCTTTTTACATATTCAGTATAATGGCTGGGCAATGAGGAGCTGGAATACAGCTTACATCCTATGCAATATGTTTTTGGTGCAATACAATAACTTTGTTTACTATGTGGATTAATTTAAAGGTTGCTTTTGCTGTTGTTGGGAAGAAATGCATGCTGCAAATCTGTCCTGGACATTATTCAACAATTCAGAATTGTTTGATCGTTGAAATTATTCGAATTTCATTCAAATGCAGTGTCTCTGTAGGTAATTAAGTCAATGAAATCTATATGTTACTATGGCTCTGATAACTTTTAATTGGTTTGGGACTATGCTTGGTTCTTAGAGTGGATTAAAAAGTACGATCAAAATTCTTCGATTTAAAATAGGCCAATTCTTGTATCAGTGTCAAAGTATTGATAAGGAGGAACGAGCATTCAGATCAGAGTAATGAATAAAGGCACTGTTCTATTGTAAATTACCATTAAATGAAACAGGGAAATCTTTATGTAAATCTATAGCTAGCAGCTTTTTGATGTAATTGTTCCCCTACCATGTTACATTTGATCTTAAGTTCAATTTCAGACTATGTATTCTCCCACTGGTCACAAATTACAGTAAATACTATTTTGGCCTCTGTTGCACTGTTCTAAAAAATATTTAGCATGTACATTTATTTTTGCAAGTCTGAAAAAGGTGACTGCAAACTAAATTTGAGTAAAAATTATAATTTTGGAGTTGTGTTTTCCTATATATGAATGGTTGGTGAGATGTGTATATGAACTGTATGTTTTTGTAGTATGTTTTAATGAATTGTTGTATGTGTATTTATTCATCAAACTGTTTTGTAAGTTTGAATAAACAATTTGTGCCATTCTTCTAAGGTGTGGCCGTTCTGCAAGTGTGAATTACAAACATCCAAGAGATAAACAATCGTTATCATCTTAACCATTCCTCTTTATTCTCAAAGTTCCTTTAGCACGCTTCATTTTCTTCTAGTATCAACATTAAATTGAGGAGATTGCAGGGTAGGCCCTATACATGGTTGTACTGCAATGCTGCTTATATGTTTGTTTCTGAACCCATTGTTGCTCACTGTTGCACTCTAGTGGACCTTTTTATGAAGGCAAAAAAGAAACCTCAAGTTCTAGACAGTTTCCCAGAACACAGCCCACGACTGAATATGTCCAAATTATTGATGTACATTCTACTGGTTGTGAAACATGCAGTAGTTCCTCACAGTAGTTTATTTTGACCACATTCCATGCCACTTACGGTAGTTCCATAACAACTTATATCTCCACACATAACAACAACAAGAGGTGTAACTTCAATGTTGCACTCCAATACATTAAATCAAATGAAAAAGTCATGAGTTATAAAAATATTTGTTAAGGTGCCAGCATATTCTGAAAATACTGTCTCACATGTTTTTTTTCTATACAGTCTGTGGACTGGTTGTTAATAGTTTTTGAGAGCAAAGTATAATTTGTTGTACCTGGATGAAAAATGGACACAATGTAGTTTGTGGGATGTATTACATTTGGCACAGTGTATATCAACACAAGATATACAAGGTGTTTAATTGCTAAGGTAACATGTCATTATGTTAAAACCCTAATCATAACCATATTGTTGGTCATCTGGGATGTTCTAAATCATTAAACAGGTAATAAAAAACATATAGAAAACATAACTGCAGGCATTAATTCAATTTAGCCAGGTCAGCTGTTGTCTTTTAATGCATTTACATTGCCTCAGTAAACTTAAGCAGCAGTAATAGTATAGCTAAATAAGGGCAGCACAGTGCATAAAGGCAAGAAAAGATATGAAAAACAAAAACATGTCTCAACTTTGGCAAAAAAATAAATGTTAACGCTGTAGTATGAAACTCCAAACTCCAAAAGAAAACAGTGGATTCAAATCACAGCATTCACTCCCCTGCCCCAAAAATGCAAAACACAAAGTATTATATATAAAACCCTATAAAATCATCATAAAAATGCTGTTCAGCCAGATGTAATATAACATTCACTTTCTACAGTCTGCCATTATTGTTCTCATGAAAACAGCCATGTTCACAGGTTTTGGCTGGCTATTGGAAAGCTTATGCAGGGAGGCAGAAGAGAGGCTTAGTCTGGAGCAAAGGCATTTTGACTGTTACATATAACATTATAAGATACTTCAACTTATCAATACTCCAGCTGCCAGCTTTAAAACATATATACATATGAAAGGAAAGAAATGCCAATGTATTTTCAGTACTCAACTTAGTTAATACCCCCAGTACAGACTTTGCATGTTTGTGATCTCAGATTACTGAGAAGCAAAGTTTATACAATGAAAGAATGATTGTGCCTAAAAATAGACATTCTAAAGTTGATACAAATATCATTGTTTAGAGGAGACACATTCAATGTTGCAGTAAAATAATGTAATGCAAAGAAATAAAAAAGTTAAATTGAACCATTCAGACGTTTCAATTCACAGTTACTTCCTCAGTAATTGCTGGGGTGATAGAAGCGCTACAAGGGCGAGTGCAAGAACATTAAACATGTCAAGAAAGTGCCTTGTAAAAGCAATTGGAAATGATGCATAAGAATTAAAATATTATAATAATATTCAATAAAGAACCAAATCTAAATGCAAAATAAGTAAAATATTGAGTAGAATTGTTTCCTAAATAATCTTTAGAGCTTGCAAATACGTAAATTTGCAAGGCAACAGCAACAGTTATTAAGAACTCTAACTTAAACCAAAAAATATAGTAGATTGTTATAGTTGAACCGTGGCAGAAAAATACTTTTGTTAAAGATCAAAGTAAAAAAGTGGCATTTTTGTTGTCTGTTTTGTCTGCTGGAGAGCAAAAATTCATGATGGGGCCTTTAGTTGAAAAGATAGTTTTGCTAAGGCTTTTGTACATATAGCCTTCCTGCTCAATATAGTGTCTATGTTTAAGGTCACAAACACTATTTTAAACCAAAAACAATTAGGTAATGAAGAGTAATACATTGTTGCATTATGCATAGACCACATTAAGACCATAAGTAGGAGTTGCAATATATAAGCCAGTTGCCAGCTCGATACTTAATTTGCCTCAAAACTAAAAATTATATACATATCAGTATTGCACTAAGCCACTTCTCTTGCAGAGAGAATCTATGCATAATTTTTCAATTTGAATGGTCTAATATTTTACAGAAGTAGGATATTACTATATTTTTTGCTGCACAAATGTTTCAAGTTTAATGATGATCCGTGCTGTACATTCCATGACTCTCATTGCCACCTCAGATGTAAATCTGTCATTGGGTATCTGTGGAAAGGGTAATAGGTCTGGATAGCGAGTTCTTAGGCTGTCCACGCCGTATCCCTCCAGGATGTGAACATCGCTGTAGAGTCCTGCCAGTTGTGGGCTGTATTCCTCCACTTTCTGTGCCAAAGCTGTGGGTTTTACATCCTTGTCTGATTTTCCTCTCACAGAGTAGTCTGCCGCTATCAATGCTAGTTTTGTGGCCAGGTAACATTTGAAGCAAACCCATTCATTTGCGTTCTTGTGAAGGTCATTGCGAGCCGCAGAAAAGTTTGCTCTTGCTTGCCTCAACCACCTGCGGGCTTCCACAGGATTTCCAACAGACTTGAAGGTCGGGGGTACAAAGAAACGATTGGAACCGGCATAGCTAGTGTACTGCTCCCGAAACTGCTGCCTCTCCGATTCATGGCTTGTTGCCTCCTGGTTCCACGACGTGTAGAACCTTTGAAATGAGGACTTCTCTGAGTGGAAACGGGTGGAAGATGTGGGGAAAGGTCTCCTGGATGTCCTCTCTGTGCCCTGCTGATCTGTCAAGTACTGCTTCTCCATTCTGTTGATCTCATTCTGTAAGTGTTTGAAGACCTCTGTAGCAACGTCTAGATTCTCTGCATTTTTGTCTGGGTGCCACTTGAGGTAAAGCCTTCGAATGATCTTCTTTCTTTCTGTCTCAGTGAGCTTCCATGCCTGCTCAATAACTAAGGTCAGTTCTTTACGGATCTCTGGCAATGCACTGAGCCTGATCTTTTTGGGAGATTGTTTTGTCGGAGGGGATCTGTGTTTTTCTTTTGGAGTGAAATGAGGAGGCACCATTCTTGGGCCAGGTGATCGACTATCTGAAGGACCAGTTGGAGTTGATGGGGCATCGTTGTCCCGAGTTTGAGTGCTTTCATCTTGTCTTGAGAACTTGTACAAGTCGAGGGAACTGACTATTTTGTACTCACTGTAACCAATATCAATTTGGAAGTATTTCCCGAGGACACTTGTGCTTTCCTCCTCTTCTTTATCAACTTCTTGCACAATGATGGCATAGGTGTAGGTTGGCTGATACGCCCCAAAGACGTCGCCTCCTTCCGAGTCCACCAGATAACCAACATATTCTCCTGGGTAAAATACATTCATTGGATCCATGAGGAGAATATGGTGTATCTCATTAGGTATAGGTGTACCAGGGAGGGGCAGTTCAAGTTTTGAGGGTTCCGTCGAGTCATACTTAACACCGAGGTTATCGAGCTTCTCTGTGATTCGATAAATGTCATTGCAGCCTAACATGGCAATCAGATAGGAGGTGTCGGATATCAAATTGTCAGTAGCTGACTTAAGTGTCATAGCAAGGGCTAAGAGGAAATTGATGTCTTTGCTGTCTGAGTGCTGAATGTATAGATGGATCACAGATGCCCCGTACCTCTTCAGGAAGGCAAGTGTTTCGCTGCGGCTGTGTGGGATGGGGCTACAGCCTTTTACTCTCAGAGTTGTCTGGAGTTTCTCAAAGCAAGATACCTTTAACCCATCACAAAGTGCTTTGCACAATCTAATGGCTTTTTCTTCATTTACAAGGAATGCATTGTCATTTTCATGTTTCATTATTCTAATCAGCCCTGTGATAAACTGTTCGGAGGACAGGAGCAGTTGAAGACGACCTTGGAGTGAGCAGAGAGCTCCAAACTGGCACATTTTGGGAGAATCTTCGTCTAGTTGCTCCTCAAGAATGCTACTCAGGAGTCGAGGTCTTAACTTCTGTGGGAGCAGCATGATCAGCTTTGTGTGAAAGGCATGGTCTTTCCCGAGGTAACACTGACTCATGTCTACAAGCATCTGTACACCCACATTTCCCTGAATTCTGCTCTTGTAGTGTGGGGCATCATCAAACACTAAGCTATTGGATTTGGCTAGTCTACCATCGTGACTTGGCAGGTAAAATATCAAATCTCTGAGGGCCTCAAGGTCCTTGCGTATTTCTACTGGGTCATTCTGAAGGCTTTTGAACAAGCCAGAGACAGCCCTTTTTACAGTTCTCATTTCATTCGGGTCCAGCTGTTTTCCCTCTGAGCTTCTGTGAATCCGGCACAACACTTCTACATATTGTTTTGTGGAAACAACATCTTCTGTCCCCAGAAGCTTAAACAGCTGATGAAAGGTACCCAACTCTAGTGGTAGTTTGTACAGGTAGGGTTTGAAGTCAGCTTCATTGTCCAAATTAATAACAACTTCTTCTGGTTTTAGCAGTTTCCAGCCATCCTCTGCTGTGATAAAGGCCACCCCACGGAGCTGGTAGCGAAAGTCTCTTTTATCTGCATTGAGAAATTCATAGGTGGACTTTAAAACTTTGTTTCTTGTTTTCACCATGTCATCATCTGGGTTGGATATGTTGCATACATTTCGGCAATTGCTTATGACTTTGTCCAGGGGCGGATCTTGGTTGACACATAGCATGGTCAGCACTTGATCAAGTTGTTCCTGTCCAGTGAGTGTGCTTTCCTCTTGGTCCTTTATGGCGGAGGGTGTGGCTTTCTCTGGGAGAATGGGACACGATGTCCAAAGTAATTGCATGATGTCAGTTTGCTTGAATTTTGGATTTACTTGAGATCCACTAAAACGAATTAGAGGGAGGGTACTACTCATCTCTTGGTATTGGGAGTGAAGCCTAACTAGTTCAGCTGGTGCACGCTCAGGACAAAGGAATTGGATCATTGAGAGCTCTTTGAGAAAAGAACCAACAAATAGATCAGTCCTTTCATTGAAGATGTGGTTCAGGAGAACATCAACAACAACTTGAGCTTTATCTTTGGACCAATTCTCAGTCTGGGCTTTGATGCTGACCTCTTTTGCAAACTGAAGAATTTGCTGCTGAGAGACTTGGTACTTCAAACCAATATTCCTTAAAAATGTGATCCATGAGACAAGGAACGATGTTCCAGTTTTTGGCTTTGATATTTCCTCAATTTTTCTGAAGAAGTCACTGGGTATGAATGCTTTTGAGGGTAGCATAATTTCAAATACTTTTTCTGTTTTATCATAGAACAACTTGGTAGGCTTTAGTCTGTTGGTGTAGTCGTAAATGAATGACAGCCCTTCCAGTTTCTCGTACAGTTGATCTTTCATCCCACCCGATTCCTCAATTTCAAGCAATCTCTCCTTCAAGTAGATTAGATGTTCAATCTTGGCATCATATGATAGACTGTCAAATTTTGGTAAAATATGCCTATGATAAACTTCAAGATCATCAATTGGGGTGCAGTCAAGGAACTTGTGCAGTTCTTTCAATTGAGGATTATCAGTAAGGAAGGCAAAAGAGCTTGTATGGGCCCAGTTGTCCATGTCTGCACAAGGAATACTTTTTGTCAGTACATGGGATGACCCATAGTTTGCTATGCTGATGTATCTCCCACTGACTGCTTTGAAGCATGGAAGCAATTTCAGACTCTGTGCATCCTCTTTCGTAAGGCTATTCAAGTTGCAATTGAAATACAATAAGAGGGCCTCAAAGTCATTGTCGGTCAAACTTGCTGCTTTGAATGCTGACGTCTGAATCATATACCCCAGGGCTTTCAGAATGCTTGATGGATTGTCAATATTTGCTGTGTGCTGTACCAGAAAAGACATGATAGGATTCTCCTTGATGCATATCTTGTTGGCTGCAAGCTGAATACACCCTCCCTTCATAAGGGTGTGAAACACTTTGTCGTTTTGGCCATTTGGGAAGATGACAATGTTGCTCAAACTTAGAGGAAGCAGAACGTCATGATCTGGGACGACCAACTTGCTGCTTGAGACCATAAACTTGATTCCAGGAAGCAATGCCCAGTCTTTCAGAATTTCAAGCACGCTTTCAAAAGAGGGTTTGATTTCGGCTTGCTCCTCCTTTATTGCAATCATTTCGCTTATGAAGTACCATGCACTCTTTAGCCATGATTCACTGGCATAGCTGTCTCTCCACTTAACAGGGATCCTTGTTCGATACTCGCGGGAAAGCACTGACCCCAATAAGTCACTAAAACTACTGATGTCAAAGACTTTTGCAACACCTAATTCCATTAGCATGTTGCTGTACTTCAAGTACAGTATGTTCATGAATAGATCTTTCCTTCCATGGATCAGTTCGTGATGTGTAGTCAAAAACTTTGGTCTCTTGGAATCAAACACCTGAAGTATGTTGTCCATTGTCATCAGCAGAGGTAGCCCGTTGATATTGAGATCACCCTCCTCTACATCTTTGAAACAGTAGTCAACTAAGAGCTTAAGACTGTGGAAATGCTTGTAGTTTGACTGTTGGAGTCGACAGGGAAGTTTACCAACTTGGCAAGACGTGTCAGGAGACGAGAATGTGAGCAGAAAGTTGCGTACATCCTCTGGAGTTACATAACTCACTGGAATACCAGCATCTTCTAAACAGAAGTAAAGACTTACAGTTTCATCACAACTGTGTACCAGATTGAAGCCCACATCCAAGAGCAAGGCCTTCAGTCGGTAGACATTTTCTGTTACAGATTTCCTTGAGGTGATGTTGTACTCTGTGTTTTTAAGATGCTGAAGTTCATCCTGGAGCAAATTGTCAAAATACACTCTCCCTTTGTTTGTAGTTGATGTAGTCACCCAGGAGATGTATATAGAAGAGTGCGTATCTGCGGTGTCAATTTGCGGTGCCCTTACAACAGGAAGAAGACGTTTTAGATCAGCATGAATACAATTGTACACGGATTTGACCAAGCAGTACCAATCTAGCTGTATATCCAGTCTGTTCACTGGGAAGAAGTACAGGAACTTCCTTAATGTGGCTTTGACAACGTGAAGAGGTGTTCCCTGTAAAACAGTCATAGTGGGATCGGGACCAGGAAAGTAACATCGTTTCAGCTGAATCAATAACTCCACATAGGCTGGAGCAATTAATAATGTCATCATGTTGTTGTTCCAATCGCTCCGCACCCCTACTCCATTGTCGTCTCTCCATAGGTTTCGTCTTGCAGAATCCAGAGCAAAATGCCCATTGATATGACAGGGCAAGCCAGTTTCCAGTGAAAGAGGTAAAAAGCAGAAGGCTCTGTGGGGTTTCTTGTAGTTCAAGGTAACACATGCCGCCACCCCTCCACGTGGAAAAAGAGTAATGTCTTCATTTTTGTGAGCCGATACGACACTTTTTGAGACATTTTCTATGTTAGAAAAGCCTGAACGGTTACAAATCATCCACGTTGTGAGACTTCCATCGGAGTCTTCAATATCCATGGTGTAAGTAATCTGCTGGACTGGGATAGCACTGAGGTGCTTCTTTTTGATTACACTATCCACAACAGACGCATGGAACTGCTTGCGTTTCAGACGATCGCCATCAGTTATTTTAGCAGTTACAGAGTATAGAACTTTCAGTTCTCCTGTTGCACTCTCAATTTCACAAATTGATATTTTCTCTATGTGGTTAAGAAACATGAGGAGCTCTGCTCCATCGGCTTTTAGTTTATCTAGAAGGTTTTGCACCATTCTGTCTGACGCAGGAACAGAGCTGATCTCAGAAATCTTGGCCATTTCTTTGGAACGTATTGGAAATCTGAACATTGTGCTTCTGTCAAGCTTAAAATGAGAGCCCAAGAACAGATTGAGCACATCTGAAAACTGAGATCTAAAATCTGAGTCTAAATCCCTAAACATTCTTCCAGGACTTACAGAGGTTGCACCTGGTGCATAGCGTGAGTGTGGATCAAAGATACAAAGAATATCATTGTTTGATATGAAGGATGGGCAGTCAGTGATGTGATATACTGAGTTGAATCCTATGCCATACTGCCCCGTTTTTCCAGGATTTGCTTCTTTTGTTCCTTTTCCTAGATTTTGGATTCCTCTGACATCGTCCTCGGTGAAAGGCTGGTTGTTGTAAACGCAAAGAGACGGGCCTTGCATTGGAACCCATTTGTCATCAAATATTCTGTCGGTGGCATGGATTCTTGGGTCGAAAATAAAGTAGATTTCAGTGGCTTTGGCATCATCTGCATTTTGTAGCAACTCCTTCAGCATCTCCTTTTCAGAAGGATAAGCATTGAGTATACTTTTAATTCTGCTTGTGAGCCTTTCTTTCTGTCCAAACTCACTTCCTAGTTTGGGGAAGCTAACATTGGAAGCGTACCTCTCTAAGGCTTTGTGACGCTTGGGAATTGCTCCTAATTTTACAGCAACCTCTCTTGGAATATCTGAATGACAATACTTTACAGTGGAGTCTCTGACTTGTATCCAAGGACAATCGTTGTAGCACAGTGACTTTGAAGGTTGCAATGTAAGATTGGTGTCCGGTAGGATAATCTCCTCGTAATTCGTAAGGCAGTATTCTTGGTTTTTGTCTCTGATTAAGCTCCAAATTCCTTCACTTATGATTCGTCGAGAGAGCTGGAAATTATCCTCAGAGAGTGGCCTTCGTCCACACTCTTGTTTCAGGTTTTGAAGCACTGATGAAAAGTTCTCAACTGTGAAGCTTGATAGTACACCAACGACCTCAAAGAGTTCACGACAACTGTTTCTGTACTTGTTGGGAAGTTGGTAAAGATAAGGAGCTGCATCAAAGTTTAAGTGAAATGCTACTTTAGCAGGATTCACATATGTGTTCTCAACAAGAATGGAACAGAAAGCTTTCAGATCCTTCATTATTTGCTCCTTTGCAGTACTGTCCTGTAGCATCTCCTCATGTAAATATTTGTAGCATGCATTGGTAATGTTTTCCTGATACAAAGTTACCCCATCGAATGATTTAGAAAGTTTCTGGAGTTGACTAATGACTAGTCCAACTGTGGGTTTCCTTATTAATCCCAGAGAGTCCTTAACAGCCAAGCTGATTGGCCCACAGCCTTTGAAAGACGGGGAGTTCTCATTCAGAATGGGCTTCATCAGGCACACAGTGTCCTGATGTTCTGTTGTGAAGAGTTCTTTGGCAGAAAACATTGTTGTGGGAGTGAAGGTATTCCCATGCCATGGCAAGGAAAATCCTGCAGGTTTAGTCAGAAAAGGAAGGAATTTAATTCCTTGAAGCTTCTCTAAAAGCTCAACGTCTGCAGAGTCCCTTATCTTTAACTTCTCATCAATGAGACTGAGCAATATACTGCTACGGAAGCATGCAGCCATGTGATCATTTTCATTTAGACCAATAACAGACTCTGCACGCTCAATCAGGTCTTCCCAGGAGAGGTCATCTTTCACCATGCCTAGCTGGATTAACTTCACTAAGCACACTGGGTTGAGGTAGTCCTTTGAAGTACCATCTGGAAACCTTCCATCATCAGTGCTGTAAAGTTTGGCCACTCTGCCCTCAGGGTGAATAAGCCTGGAAGGAAGCACTAACTGCTCTTCGGGCCCAGAGCATGGAATGCATGGCGTATCTCTGAGAATGGAGGCAAACTCATCAAGCTTTTCATTTAACACATATTGCATCAAGGGGTCCCGAAGTTCTTTGTCAATGTCTTGGATATGAGGGAAAAAGACATCTGAGAAGAATTGCTTCTCTGTAAGTGTGTTTTCCATGAGCTTTCCATTACATCCAGCATCATCAAAACCTTCCTTCACCCATTCTGGAAGCTCAACGGCACATAGGCTTTGAGATCCACTCTTCTTGAGGTATTTCAAGAATATTTTGAAAGCAGCGGGCCCAATGTCTGGCCGGCAGAGCAAGGTGTCATCAAGAAATCTGACATACTTAATTGACACCCAAGCTTTGCCATCTGAGAAAACCTTTGACTGGTCAGTGTCCCCGCCTTTAGCTATTTCTTGGTATAGTCCTTGGCTGACTACTGTGAAGTCATCGTGGACCATGCTTGGATCTGGCCATACTGCGTAGTAGTTGTAATCAAGCAGTTCTTCACTTTCAGCCAGTGAACGCAGCATGCTGAGTGCTGACAGATAAGCCTGAACAATGACGTGCCTCATGAACACTGAGTTCCAGTGTCCTTTAGTGTCGGTCTTCCAAATCTCTTTTCGGTTTGAAGTCACAGCAAAGCAGCCATTGATGTGAATGGGCAGTCCTGTTTTAATCCTTAGAGGTAGGTAACAAAAAACTTCTCCAATTGGGTTGGTGCTTATCCTAACTGTCCATTTCCTGTTCTCTTCTTCAGACAGAAGAACTGCCACACTCCCACATGGCACCAATCCAAGCCTTTTCCCACCCTCCCCTAGAGAAAACTTCAGTGCCTCAGTCACATCCATACATGAACAAATTAGCCAGTTTGTGTGCTCAACTGCCTTTTGTGGCATCTCATCTGTAGGTCTTCTGGTTTGAACACCTTTGGCAGCCATCTCAAAGTATTGGTTTGGATCCTCTTCTGAACTTCTGAATAGGGGTGACTGTAGGTCAACCATACGTTTGAACACATTATGAAACTCTTCTACCACAATACGTATGATACAGCCGGATTTGGGCACATCAGCTGGTACCCTGTTTGTACTGGCTACCCTTTTCATGACTTTTGCAGCTGATTTTAAGATGCTCAGAGGCCCATATGCAGCCTTGGAAGACCACACACTTTTGTTAATTGTAACAACATCCTGTGCAGCTGCAGGGTTTGGCTCCTCGTATTTCAAGTACTTCAATACCATGGATCCAACATGCTGAGTGAAGAGAATGAGCCTGTGGCCACAAATGCTGAACTCATCAACAAGAGAGTAGATGTCTGTGGTATTGTAGTAGACACTGCTTATTTCACTCACAGTGGCTTCCTGCTCAGTTCGAAATGGGAGCCTGAACAGAGTTCCACTGTACTTGTATGGAGATTCCTGAGCGAGAGGTAGTTGGCAGTTGAAAACATTAATGAACGGCTTGAATTGGTTAGGAAACTTTCTCAAACGTTTCTGCTGTTTGCTCCAGTTGATTTTAATCCCTGGATTGGACCGGTCTCTGATATGCTTGCTGATGTGATTAATGTTGGGATCAAACATGATCATGAACTCTCTACTCATTATCATGGGTACATCTGTTATGTGATAAACCGAGTTGAATCCCAAGCCAAATTTTCCTACTTTATCTGCTTCACATCTCTTCATTGAGCCACCCAATCGTGTAATGTTAAGAAAGTCAGTGTCAGAAAATACAGAGTTGTTGAAAGACCACAAAGAGGGACCATGGCATACAATCATTCCAGGGTCAAGAAGATTCTCTCGAATGTCAGCGTTTTTACGCATGTCAATTAGGAAGCTACACTCTGTGGCACTCGCATCATCTGCATTTTGAAGAAGCTCTTTGAATATATCTGCAACGGATGGATATTCTTCTAGAATATTCTTTATCCTCACTGTCAGAGGCTCTCGCTGGCCTGACTGCTCAAAGCCAAGGTTCTCTGGATTGATCAGTCTTGTACTTAAACATGGAACTTTCAACCATTCTGCAGTTTTCATTGGAATGTCATCGTGGATTAAGATAATTGGCTCAGACACATCGTCAAGTAAGTCATTCAAATCGTCAACTTTGATGTCACAGTAAGTGCACTCATGAATGGGTTTCATGGCAAGTTTGCTCGGATCCTTGTAACAAAGTATGGGGACATGCATGTCAGTATCCACATCAATTTGACTGTTGTAAAGCCATCTCAGTATGTTTACTAAAAGAAGTAGGTTGTGTTTGCTTTCCTCTTTAGTAATGCTTTCCTCACACCTCCTTTGAATTTTCTTAATAACCTCAAACACGTGGTTTGGAACAACTTCTTCAATGGAGCCACAAAACTTAAAAAGTTTTTTAAATTTGCGAATGGTTTTGGGTAAAGAGTAAAGGTAAGGTTGCAAATCTAGGTCAGAAATCGGCTTCAGAACAGTTTGACTTGGAGATGAAAAGGTCTTGCCAGTCCACACCCAATCAGAAGGAAGTGACTTCATGGCTTCTCTTGCATCTTCAAGGTGTGCCTGCATGAAGTCGTAAATCTCAAATAAGATCTGTTGGAACTGATACCAATCCTCGGTGGTAAATGCTTGAGATTTGTGCCAGTCATTCACAGCTTTCAAGTGCTGCAATACTTGATCTACCTGTGGCTCTATAGATAACTGCAAGGCTTTTTTCATACCCGCAGATGTACGCTCAACAAGTGCTACAGATGATCCAACCAGGACAGCATGTGACATGTCACACATTTCAGAAAATGAGCAGATGTTAAGGGTATCTCCCATCCAAGCCAAAGACGTTGGATAATTCAGTGGCCTGTCTTTGCAAACTGGCACCCATTTCAACTCTAGCAAAGATTTCTGAGTCTCTGAAGACTTTACTAACTTGGTTTGTCTATTCAGTATTTGCAGCAATGTTTTTGCTTTTTCTACAATGGGATCCCACTCTGGCTCTTTACTACCTTGCAATTCTTCAATCTTTTTTGCCACTTGGAGTACATCGTTTTCACTTAGTTGTACTTCATTTTTGAGTCCAAGCTGTCTGAGGGAATGGAGAATGTCAGTGGATGATGTGAAGGTAGTTGTGGGAAACCTAGTTTTCTCCTCCATGTAAAACAAATTTTGGAGGATCTCAAGGTCGGGATCAAACAGGTCTTTGGCTGAAACAGGTTTTCCTGGTGACATGTGAATGAACTTCAGTGTAGACAGCCAGCCAATAACTTCTGAGTTTTCATTTTTAAGGAATGACAGATGTTTAAGGGCCCAGATCATGATTTTAGTGACTTCATCTTTAGAATAGAACCCCTTCTCAATATCCTGAACCACCATCTTCAAACATTCAGTAGTTTGTATCTGTTCAACATTTAGCATCTTGATGAGACGAATAGATGCTTCATCCCTGCAACCCACCACATTGATGGATAACTTTACATCTGGTGGATATTTGGCCGTATGATGTAAAGCTCTTGCACCTTTCAAAGACGTAAAAGTTGGGATGCCTTTCTCCAGGCATGGCCCCAATTTCTCAAAGATGGTCAACTCTTGGATAGTCTGTTTCTCTTTCTCTGTGACATCAGATAGACTGGCTAAAAACTCTCTGAGTGAAAGCTTTTGTTTGACGGACAAGGCTGACACTTGGCTGACCACTCTCTGGGTTGACGTCCGGCCCATTATTTGCAGCAGCATACTGGGAGAAGCTGGATGGATGTAATTCTTCAGAAGAGGATGCTGCAAACATGAATCCAGCTTTGTTACCACTACTGCTCCAAGCTTTTTCATTATCTCAAGAAGGCTATCAGAAAGTGCTGCTTCTTCATCATCCACAAGGATTATGGGAGATGGACTTTTGAGACGGAAGATCTCAACTTTATCTACACTCTCCTCTAACGGTACATTTGGAATCAAGGGCTGGTCTTCAAATGTACTTAAGTCATCAGCAAAATTAACATACAGATGCTTCCAGACCATTTTTAGCCATGAGATGGGAGGATGCTTTTTCTCTTTGTTCCCTGGGTCCCAATGAACTGCAAAGTCTCTAGTTGGCCAGGCAGTTGAAAGGATCTCTTTTAGAAGTCGAGCTGATCGTTCTGGAGTTAAATCTTGTACCTGACAGCAGGGTCTTCCTGTAAAAAAAAAGGAGGGAAAAAATGAAGTTAAAGCGTAATTTGTTTTGTTTCTACGTTATATTTATGATAGTTTGTAGATGAGACTCAAACGTACTCACATATTATGAGAGGTTTGACGAAAAAAAAAAGAATTATTTGCCAAATTAAATCTCACGTCTTGAATAGTCTTCTTTATTTATGACCAGTTCAAAAATCACTTTCTACGTATAGAAATGTGATGGAAAAATGTACTCACAAGAGTTAGGAGGTCTTTGAGACTACTGCACTCTACAGTATATGATGGCATGAGTTGAGTGACAAGTCAAACCAAAACTATTTTAGTAGATTTTAATGTGCGCTGCATGCAGTACTATACCTCCCCCCCTACACACACATACACCACCACCACTAGCTCCATGCCACCCCATACTAACACACACATTGACTCACACAAGCTCAAAACCATTGGCTCCATTATTATAATCTACAAGTTACGTCTTGATGTTATACAAGCTGCGAATTCCTATTATGACTAACTGCATTTCTTACATGTTAATTCATACTACCACCGAATGGCAACGTCTGGAGATTGGCATCATGGCCGGATGTACAATCTCACCCTTGGCATTTACTATGGCCATGGAAGCAATAATCCGAGCATCAAAATGGGTCGTTGGCGGGCAAAAGTTAAGGGCAGGATTACGTGTCCCTCCCATTCGAGCATATATGGATGATATGACAATATTGACGACAACTGCTCCATGTACTAAAAGACTGCTAAACAAACTTAATGATAACCTTAAATGGGCTAGAATGAAAGTAAAACCAAGCAA
>JAVQIZ010072383.1:0-12845 GCA_036023535.2 Galaxias brevipinnis
TACACGGGGTGGCACCGCTCCTAAACGAATGTTTCTAAACAGAGAACACACTACGTGAAGTTAAATGTAAACCCACGGGTATCTAAACTAGCCGCGCTCCGGGAGAAAATAAAGCACAGCACCGCGTACAGGCAAAATAAAGGGATCAGAATAAACAAAACACGGTACAGAGTACTGGTTATACTGGGGGAAAGGGTAAAGAACAAAGTAAACGCAGTATATAATACAGGATCAAAAGGGCAAGGGGAAAAACCAAACATAAACTGTATTGGGACTAACGAAGGATCGAAAAGGGGAAATCTAACAAACTGAAGATCTGAGTTAGCACTTGCTAACAAACAACGAACAGACAGACAATACAATCGGGATAAACCCTTTAGCCAACTAACGGAACACGAACACCAAAAGACAGAACACCAAAACACGTACCTTACTAATTGAGAGCGAGCTCTAAACACATCGAACACAGAATACAAATCTAATCTCGCTCTAACGAGACTGGCGGGGAGAAGGGTTTAAAACTAGACAGATCGGCTCCTGATTGGTCCGTCAACGGATGGCTGGTGGTGTGTGATGAGGGGGAGGGAACCAACGGAAAGCAGGCGGCAAATCTGAATGAAGGGAATAGCGAAGGGAAAAACAAGGGAAAACAAAATACACATACACACAGACACAACACAAACAATACGGACACCAAAATATGGGTGGCATAACAACGATTTAAGTCAAAAAATGTACCTGAAAACTGAATGTTTTATAAATAGCCAAGTTTAGTTGTTTATTGGTTGGATTTGAACTAATTCCTCTGAGACCATAGAACCAAATTATCTCAAATCGCTGCATATCATCCTCAGATGGTCTTTACACACAAAACCAAACTTGTCGATACATTCATAACTCACACTGCACTAAAATGCATTTCTGTAAGTTATTAAGTAGTAGTAGCAAGTAGTCATTAGTGCATTAACGCAATTTCTTTTAATGCCACTAGTAGTTTCTTTTTTACCTGATACTCTCCCTACATAGCAGTGGACTCAGTGTCGGATCCGCCCTCATGTGGCAATGGGAGGGAATGTTCTTGCAACCATCACTGAGAACCTCTTCAGCATCATTGAGTAACTTCCTTCAAACATTGTCAGATTTAAATCCATGAGTGTCGTTACCAAAAAATTCATAGAGACGCGGCAAGTGGCTACAACGCGACTTTTCATGTGTGAGATGAGAGCGGTGGCGTTGTCACTAAATCCATACCCTATTATAACAATTATGTGACGAGGTATCAAATCAACATCGCAAAGCAGATATTTGTACGGTTTGGAACACCAAATTTGTCATATCAGACAAAGAGAGGTTTATACGTTGTGAGATTTGTTCTTAGCTGGATTACCAAATTTATTTTGGAGCAGGGGGTCATCACCACGCATGGCAGACATCTTTGTACTTGAAGAAACATGACTAATCAATATAATGTAGCGTTGGGTGTAACTCACAGCATACCTGGCGAGTTACTCTGTTTATATTTATGGACAGCACGTTCTTAATGTTTCCTTGTTATCTTGTTTATATTTTCTTGTTAACAAGTTTTTATCATGTTTATGTAAAGAGTTATGCAGTGCTGTAAACGCAGATATAGGTTTGTACCTTTGTTAGATGTGACACCTCGACTGTGTATGGTGTGTCTGTGAATAAGGTCAGAGCATGTCTCATCCTTTCCATATGGGACCTTTATGATTGAATGACGTCAATTAAATAGGCGAACAGATGTGGGTCTCTGTTGTTCTTACACAAGTCACTGATGATGTGCAGGCTGAATCTTACTAATGAGTCCACTCATTCTAGTCATTTCATGTGATCTATTTGAGTCTTTAAAACAATTAAAACTAAATGACAAGAAACCTCTTAAGACACAGTACATGAACAGTCTAATTTTGCTATCTAGGATACTGGTGGTGTAGGTTGGTGGGTGTGCAACCTCCTCCATTTGCTGAGAGTTCTATGACCATTCCAACCAGATTTCTGTCTTTTTATAATTTTTATCTTAGTTCTTTTGAATTTTTTATGCTATTTTTACGTTTCTTCTTTTTTTTCTTAATATTCTTTTTTTCTGCAATTCTTTTTACATAGTCAGCCACCCCATATAATGCTTGCAGTTATATTTATTATTGGTGCGCTATAGCAGCAGTTCAAAGTTCAAAGTATTCAAAGAATCATGAAAAATAGACCATTATTGTTACAGCTCTGAAATATTCAGAACTTGTCCATTGCAGTGAGATGAAACTTTCATATACTGGCACCCATGAGAAATAATGAAGTCCATCACTGTTTATTTCTAAAACTGGTGGTCTACCCAAAGTGTAAAAGTCCAAAACTATAAATCCAAATCATACCAACTTTTCATAAAAAAGACAACTCACACAACACACTAACACAACTCAAGATCATTATGTGTGCATCAGACATTTAGAATGTAGGAACGGTACAACGACCTGAAATGCTGCGTTGTCTTGCGGAACAGTAAAGGATGATCAATTGAGCACCTCCGAGACGTTATGTGTCAGCGTATCGGACGCCGCTAAGTAGCGCCACATACTATCCAGGAGCTCACTGATGCCCTGGTTCAGGTCTGGGAGGAGATCCCCCAGGACACCATCCATCGTCTCATCAGGAGCATGCCCAGACGTTGTTGGGAGTGCATACAATCACAGGGGGGCCATACACACTACTGAGCCAAATTTTGAAATGTACGCCAGGTGGATCAGCCTGTGATTTCGATTTTTCACTTAGATTTTCGGTGTGATTTTGAATCCAGCCCTCAATGGGTTGATGAGTTCGGTTTCCGTTGACCATTCTTACGTCATTGTGTTCTTAAGATTTTCAACTTGAAGATTTCTTTCATCGAGATCCACTGTGTGTACTTTGAGCAGTGTACTTAGATTCCTAAATGAAAATCTATGTACAATCCGGTCCAGAATTATTGAAACCCTTGATGAAAATGAGCAAAAAAGGCTGTATAAAATAAACAACACAAATAATGAGCTATATTTTATGCTCAAACAGATGGGAAAACTATATAATTTTATCCTAACATGATTATACTTTTTTTTTTTTTCCATTTTTATGGACTAATACGATTTTCTATGAAATATGTAGGTGTCAAAAAGATTGGCACCCCTAAAGATACTTTTAAATGAAACCAAAGAAAGTTAAATCTGCAGTAAAGTTAAGTACTTATTTAAAGGGGCCCTATTATACTATTATACAGTTCTTCACAGTCTTCAGTATATTGAGTTAATTAGTCTTTTGTAGTCAGTTCTGCCCAATTTGCTATTGTTACCTCTTAATAATTTGTCTGTATTTTCGTACTTGTTCACATATTAAAGGGGCCCTATTATGCTTTTTGGGATTTTCCCCTTTCCTTTAGTTTGTTATATAGCTTTTTGTGCATGTAAACGTTCTGAAAAGTTACAAAGCCCATAGTCCATGCCAAAGGGAGCTACTCTCTCTCACCGAAAACACTGCTCCTGAACTGCCTGAAACGCCTTGTTTGTAGTCCAGCGTTTTCTTCCATAATTTATCTACATCACTAAGTCACACATTTGTATAATGTTTGGCACGCCCTCAACCAGAGCCAGTCAGAGCGGAGGCCGGGTGGTTTCGCCATGTCGTGAAAACGCTATTTTGGTAAGCACGAAGGCAAATTCCCTTTGTTTGGCCAGCTGACCAATCAGAGCAAACTGGGCTCATCGGGAGGGGCGGCCTTAAAGAGACGGGAGCTAAAACTGAGCGTTTCAGACAGGGTGAATCGAGGTGCTGCAGATCCAGGCAGTTTGGATAAAATAAATTGTTTATTGAACATTCAAATGCGTAAAGCTATTGTAGTAGAACTCCTAAATAAAAGTATGAACCTGAAAATTAGCATAATATGGCCCCTTTAAGTTAATCTCAGTATTATAATGGCCTTGTGGCCTTCCATCACTTCCTTCCTGTTTCACTAGGGTATAAAAATTAGGTAACACACATGTAAAATCCATCCATCACCATGGGGAAAGTCAAATAACTGTTAAATCAAAAGAGACACATGGTTGTTGACCTAAACAAGTCAGGTAACGGGTACAAAAAAATACGGAAACGGTTGAACATACCACTAACCACTGTTATGGCAATAATCAAAAAGTTTCAAACATTACAATTGCAAACTTGCCAGGCAGAGGACCCACGCATAGTGAGGAAGATAGTGAGGGAGGCAAAGAAGAACCCAAGGACCACAGTTCAACAACTGCAGACTTTAGTTGTGTCTTGGGGTCACCCAGTCTCAAAATCAACCATAAGACGCTGTTGAAATAATCGTATTTCTATAATAATTATTTGCATAATTTTTTTTGATTACCATATTAGTTATTGCAGTAACAAAACCATCTTAATCATATTCGAGAATATGATTGGCACCACCATGTCTGGTCAGTTGATAATGTATGATGTTGCACTCAATTCCTTCATCATTATCACCTGTTTATAGTAAGCCAGGAACATGTTTTTACTTGGGTATAAGTATAGTTATATTTCCTTTGTCAATGTTTGTGTTATGATTAATTCTGAATAAATTCTTACAACCTACTTACATACTAAAAGAACTTGAAGACTGTTTTCTTCCACAACGCCACATCCATACCAACAGGCTCTTTGGAAGGGTTGCACGAAGAAAGTCTTTACTGAGAGCAACCAACAAATTGAAGCATCTGAAGTTTGCCAAACATCATTGAAACTGTGACTGCGGCATGGGTGCTATGGTCAGATGCGACCAAAATTTTACTTTTTGGCCATGTACACCATCGTTTGGAGTCAAAAGAGGGATGCATACAAGGAAAAGCACCTCGTACCTACCGTCAAATATGGTGGTGGATCATTGATGCTTTCGGGCTGTTTTGCTGCCAGTGGTCCAGGGGCTCTTGTTAAGATCAATGGCATAATGAATTCCACCAAGTACCAGGACATTGTAGCCACAAACCTGGTTACCGCTGCCAGGAAGCTGAGACTTGGCCATAGGTGGACCTTTCAACAAGACAATGACCCAAAAGATACTTCAAATTCAACACATAAATAATTCAGTGCAAACAAAATCAATGTTTTGTAAAATTAGACTTCCAAAACCTCAGCATAACACAAGTGCCACTGATACCTAGGGTAAACGTTTATAATACCATTAGCACCACGCAGGCAGAATTAGCAGATTTGTTCTTTGACAAAGAAAACTTAGATTAAAATGACAGCAGTACAAATATTCTCACATTTCAAATAGATCTGTAGCAAAATGTTTGATTTTGTATTTGTTTTCCACCATATATCATTTTAAGAAAAGGAACAGTGTGCATGTTATATCATTTTAAGAAAAGGAACATTGTTATATATTTGAACATGTTGAAATAATAAAACAGCTGTGCTGATGCTGAAAACCTGTGTAGCCTTACTTTTTTCCACACAGAATATAGATCAAGATTCAATCAGGGAATCGATGAAGTCCTGATAAGCAGAATCAATAATGACATCGGTGTCAATAAAATCTTCTCAATTCCCATCCCTACTTACAGATCTCTTAGCTGCGAGATTATGTAATTTTACACCTAGTGTCACACTTGCTCGGGTCAATATTACCTAACATTAGCAACATTTTACAACAGCTTGTTTTGATGTCCTTGTTCATTCTCTCACTGCTCTCTACAGTCTGTGGTAATCTGCAAAGCAGGAGGGAAACATTTCAGTTTTCATGATAGTGTATTTGAATTTGGCATAAATAATTCACAAAAGAATAGAATAGAATTGCTTGGTGAAAATATCAGTTTATTGCTAGATGCCTTATAGATCAGGTCACATGTGACAGACAAAAAATGGCCCTGTGAATCATGCTGTGAACTGAAACAGATGTCGTGGCATTTTTTCTTACTGTTGCATGTATTTGTTTATTGTATTCTAGCATAGCCTACAACATTTCTAAAGGTCCTGGAGTATTTCTTGTAAAGCTTCAAAAGATCAGAGAGGTCATGCTGATAACCTCCGTGCATGGCTACCTATCGTTCGGTTACTACAGGCACCTTGATTTGAGGACTGACAGATTGCATTTGAATTCTCATGTTGTGTCCCAAAGAGAGCGTGGTGACATGCAAATATAAATGCAATAGACTCATAGCGCTGATTCGCGTATTGCATTTGAATATTGTCCACTGCACAGCGTAGTACTGAAGATGAAGTCTTTGAAAATTTAATGGCAAATGCGATTTCCTTGAAATTTCATTTTCAAATTGTTAGACAACTGCATTTTAATTTTAATTGTGACATAAATTATACTTGCACAAATGGAAAATGAGGATACATTTTTTATATTGCTTTTAATTTTCAAGTTTGAATTAACAGTTGAATATTGTCGGCAGTATGGCTGGGTAGGACTTAGAAAATGTAATGTCAAACAGCTTTTGCATTTGAATTTTAATATTGACACAGAATGCCCATTGGAGCCTTTAAAAAGGCAAATGGGATGATTGAATTTTCATTTACAGTTTGTCTCAAATAACACATACAGATGTGGAAAGTGATAATGCTATTGTGGAATTGCATTTGCATTTTCAAGTTTACGTTTTTATTTGAATAAAGCCCCTTATGGGCATCCATACATAACTATGGCGCAGTCGTAACTACATAACCATGGCGAACTAAACATTTCTCTTTTCTATGCCGAGCCATCACATGAAAATTGAACCAACGACTCAGACCCGAAGACCCAGTTGAGGGGTGAACTATTCATTTCTGTTTCCTATACTAACTATGATGAACGAAATTAACACAGTAACACAACTGTTGTTGCTCATGCGTGACCAAAATGAACGAATCACTCTGAGACTACTCCTTATTTTAAAGTAATTTTAAAGATTTATTTAAAATGAACGAATCATTCATGAACGACACATCGCCACGCTAAAGACATCTCTGCCTGATTCACATGTTGATTAGTGTATTGCAAGTACACATGCTTTTTCAGTTTTAACCTACAGTGACTCAATAAACTGAGTTGAACAGTCCCTCTTATTTAGTGTGGTTATTGGATGCAGAGTTAAGTCTGGCAACCTATGCAAGGCACATAAGCGTGACAATTAAATTATTGAGATGAGGTGTATGCAGGATGTTAATTTCAAATCGAAGAGGGTGAGCTGTTCAACTACGAAACAAGCTAAACGATGTCCAGTGTGGGAAAATTTCACACACAAAAATGATAAAACAAGTGCATTGCCACCAGTGATGCTGTTCTGACTTCTAACGTCGCTTGACATTAATACCAAGCCCACTCTGAAATATTACCACACAACTGACATTGTCTTTCCCTCTTATTTGAAAACAAACATGCGTGCGGCAACAACATTTAGGCAAACTGATGCGACATAAACATCGGCCACTGCCATTGATAAATGCCATCTTATTTGCCAATAGGCCGATGGCAGTCAACAAGGTCAATATCGGCCGATGCCGATAACATCGGTGCATCTCTAATTTCATTACATCCTGAAAGCGGAGCTGTGCATATGTATTGTGTATTGAGCCTCGGTGAACAAGCCAAGAAGAAACAAAACAGGAAAGTTCACCTTCTCCTACATGCTGGGTCCTGCCCTGTATAGGCCTACTTCAAGAGACAGCAAACTTTTCCTGTGAGTTAGCTGTAGTAGTTTACACCCTAATGCAGCAGGGGAACATTTGACTCACCTTGTGATGGTGCTTGGACGTGTAAAAAATGTGCGCGTATAAGTTTATTTTTATTATGTGATGTGTCAGTGATGACACTCACATATTGAAATTGCAAAGTCATATTCTTCTAATTATTAGGCAGATTTTTGGTGCCCTAACTACGCCTGCAGTTTTGACCCTATCGTTTCCATACCAACGCCGACAGGCCCAGCATAATAACGTGTAGTGCGCATGTATGTAGCTAAATGATCAGTTCACGTGTTATATTTTTTACTATTATTTTTAATAGTTTTTTGCTCCATTGAAATGAATGGGGAGAGTGTCTAGTCCTCTAGTGGACAAAGTGAATAAGGATTGAACGACCAACATAATTGAGATATGGCTGCTTCTACATTAGTGCATGGAACTCAAGCGCGCCACCATTGCTTGGCAAACCTAGTTTATTGTCGTTCAACCATATCTCAGATACAAACCCACAACCGGAAAATAGTTCCAAAACATTCCAGAACCCTCTATGTTCTTGAACACTTGAAACACCGTCAAAGCTGCCTGCACGCTGCTAATGCAAACTAGCACTACCTGGTATTACTACGCTTACTCTAAATAAGAGATTGCAGAATGTGAAGTTTTATTTGGTTAAAAACTATTCTGGTGACATGAATTGGAATGTAATGTTAAAATTAACAAGCTGAAGTCTGAGTAATTATGATAGCATATTATTTGTAGTGTCTATTGACTGTTAACCTATGGCTTGTTGCACTTAGCCTCTGTTTATTTAATTCATCGTAGCTCCATAGTATGGCCTTCCATTAATGCCAAAATTATACATTGCCTTTGTTTGCATTACCAATGCCGATAATAGTTGCAGCCTTCCTCTAGCAATATTTACATCGTTGTTGCTACTGGTTAGGAGTTGGAATAGCCCTACGCTACTACTCTCACTATCATCATCTGTTAGTATTTCAGGTTAATAATATAAGTGGATGTGGCTCTTCCCAGTAAAAACACCAGTGGTTAAGTGAGTCTTATTGAAATAATAACTGCTTGGAATAGTCAATGCAAACCACAAACCATGACACGTTGTATTAAGTCAATGCAATGTAGTGGAAGTAGTGAATTAACAATATTCTTAAAAGACAACATACGCATTGTACAAAGGCAACGCAATACTTCTAGTATTACTAGATATAATCTCGGCATTAATGGAACGTCATACGCTAAACCATGTCAGCTAGCAAGCTCATCAAGACATGAGACATAGTTGGAGAATAAGACTAGTGTAAACAAACAAACTGTTAAGAGTTTATTGAGGTTACATACTCCTATATTATTATCGGCAAGCTAGAGCGTTGTTGAGGGGGGCTGGGGTCCTAAACATTTACAAAATGATTTGTGAATCATTTAAAAAAAGTAAGACAAAATGTTGAATGACAGTCAGTATGCAGAGCTTTCTATAAGCGCCGGCTACCTGCCAACAGCCAACTGACTACTCTCATCCAGTTGGCTACTGTAATGTTTTGATTAACAAGTTGGATTTGCTATACGTGTACATTTAAAACCACTAGCCTCTTGCCTCAAAACAATGCGAGCATGCTGATAGAGAAATGTGCCCATGAACGAACTTTAGCTAGTAAACGTAGTCTGGTCAGATCGCCTTAACGAGAGCCAAGACAAGCTTCTGCAACAGCAAGATAACGAGCAATACCTGGTATGGATTGTCCAAGAGTTGACTATTGTCACGCAATGAAAGCGGAATGGATTCATCTGGAGATTGATGATCAGCCCAAATTGGCACAGGTTTATTTTATTAATTCAAAGGCTTGATAAACATTTATAAAGTGAAGGTGTCAATAAATAAACCAAAAATAATAAATAATATCTAATGATTTTTAATCACAAAAGTAATGATATGTCAGAAATTGGTGTTTTTTAATTCTAAGAGGCTACTAAAAGATCTTAACAGAAAAAACGCACTAGAAGCCAAATTTTCCTTACAATCAGTCACTAAATGTCTGTGCTTTCACTGTTTGCAAAATGAAATATTTGTTTTTTGAAGCAACTTGTAACAACCGTTTTTTCAAGGTCAAACGATGGATGCAAATGTTTGTCCGGGGTTTAAGGGGGGTAGGGGGTGCCACCAAAACAGTTGTTTCTGAGTGGTCAATCGTGAAGCTCGTTATATCTGTTGTTAAAGTTTAGATATCAGTTTAGAGCTAAATTATTTTGCAGTTGCTTGTCTTGTAAGTTTAAAATAAAATATCACAGGCGTAATACAATTTGTTCTGAAATGAAAATACTTTCAACTTTTTGATCAACTAAATGCATTGCATTGACACAAACTATTTCTGTTCACCCCCCGCCCTGCCCCCAACCCATGCAATTACCAGTCTTTACAGGATCTTTAGAAGAGTTGCAGGCGGCGAGTGCTGTTACTAAACCTCCTAAGAAACGTGTACTTCCACTCAGGTGTGAATTTTTTGTGAGGTCCTTCTCACACCAACTGGTGTGAACCAACTGGGGTCTTTCTTTTGTGAAGCATTGCGCATCTATGGTCCAAAAAAATATCTCTCAGCGTGGAGAATGAATTCTCGCACATTGCGGTGGAGGCACCGAATGCGAGGGCATGTTTAAAAGCAGTCAGTACGCTAGGAATTGCAATCAGATGTGTGTGGTACTTTGAGAGGATGTGTTGTATAGTCCAATTTTCCTCGATTGGCTGTGATTGTTTTTGCAAGCTGAAGAATTGTTTCTCAACTTTGTACCCTGCATCAATAATAAGCGATCGTGACAGGTCCATACCATTCTTCACATGCTTTACATCAAGAAAGGTATCACTTTATAGATGTAGTGCAACAGGTTCACTAGCCAGCTGAGCTCGCTAAATCTTTGATCCATCTCACCAAGCACTGAATCAATAGAGCTGTAGTACAGTCTCTGAAGTTCTGTTTTGATGTCATCATCACTGTCGTAGTTCCCTCAACTAAATACCCACCCATATCTGTATTGGCAGTGTGTCTCTGTTTAGCGATCGCGGGCCTCTGCGATGTGATGGCAGCTGTGGCCATGTCCCATACCTTATTTAAACTCCTCTTCACAACAGAGTTTCCATAACCAAGCTGTTGCACTAGTCACTAAATTTAAACCTGTCATCAAGTCAGTTTCCTCTCTCTGTAGAAGTTTGTTTGGTGGGTCCAGCAAGGCATGAACTGTGTGCACTAACTTAGTAATGAATGAGAAACTGGGCTCCGTCATCTCACGCAGCAAGCCTTAGCCTCCACTGGTATCTCTGCTCCATGGGCCCACACAGAATCAATCTCAGTCAAAAGAGATACTGTATGTTATGAGTTATGTCGTTGAAGGATTTTAGTATTACAGACACGGTGGCAAGATGTCCTGTCCATCTCTGTTCCAGAAGGTGTTTGAGATGCACACCCTTATAGTGCACAGCAACTGTGGGCTTCTTGCGAAATTTGTAGAGGGCATTACACACGTTAAAAAATCAATTACAGCTGTGTCTGTTGACATAGCGTGGACTACCACTAAATGTAGCTGGTGGTTAAAGACAGTGTGTGTAAGGTATCTCACAACCTAGTTTCTCTTGCTGTAGCTTCTGGACGCCACCGTGCTTCCCAGACATCAGAGAAACCCCATCAAATACCTGGCTTAGAATCTTTAATGTGTCAAGTCCAACTTCATTTAGCTGTGCCAAAATGGTGTCTGTTAGTGTCCTTGCATCACCTTTATCAGCTGCGCCTATGGTTAGCGGGCGGTCTGTGACCTCATATGCCTCATTTGGTGGGGGTCACAGGTTCCTTATGCTTTTAATGTGTAATAGGAGTTGCCTACTTCCTTCACTATGGCCTCTGTCACCACACTGCAAAGTGTACTTATAAGTTAATTTTGCATATCATGACAGGTGTAAGTGGCGTTCCGAGGAATCAACTTCACCGCGGCAGCCAATTTAGGGTCCTTTTTAATTGTGTAGTCCAGTAGAGAGAGGAAAAGCTCACTTCCCCCCTCCGACATGCTGTCAAAAGCCTCTATCTTCCCTCGCAAAAGTAGCTGGTTTTCCACCAGAAATCCAACAACATCTATGAGAGAGGAAACATAATACCTATTCTTTTGTACTTGGTCTGCATTAAGAAGTGTTGTCTCCTTTCCAGCATTAACATGCCACTCTCGCTCCTTCCACAGTGTAGCAAGAAAGATGCTCCTTTGAAGACTCATGTTTATGGAGTCCCCGATCTCTCTCCATAGCATTTTTCCATTTGCGGAAGCCAACACTAGCAAAGGCATCCAGTGTCCGGGTGGTGCTTGTAAATTGCCGACATCGAAAACAAAATCAACCTTAACACTGTATTCAAGCCAGTCTTGGTTGTGAGACCCAATGGAGACAAATGCCCGCTTCCTACCACTGAAAATGCGGGCAGGGTACTGCTGTGAAAAGATTTGGTTCGGTTGGTCAGTGCCAATGTCATCAACTAGGCCTATTCCACAGCTAACGTTAACTTCTTTAGCCGGCCTATCGCTTACGCTAGCCGGACAAGCAGGTGTATCATGGCTAATTACAGAAGGAGGCTCTTCTTCAGAGGCACAGTTGCCTCCTCGTCCTCTTCAGTTGCTGGAGCTGGAGGAGGCTGAAAAGAGGCAGCACCGTGTAGCCATTTTTATGTGATGCATCATCAGATGCAACACATATTGTTACCTGAAAGTCATATTATTATTATTATTATTAGGCCTGTTTTTGGCGACTTGTCAACGCCCGTAGTTGTGATCCAATAGATTCCTTTCCAGTGACCACATGTCTTGGGTATTGCAGTCCGTTGCGCTTACACACAGCAAGTTATCGGTTCACGTGTTATGTTTTTGAATTATTATTTTTAATCGGTTTTTTGCCCATTGAAATGACAGGGCAGAGAGTTTTCACGGTCATATACCACCATCTAGCGTTGATGTTATGTTTTTACGTTTGTACCGACTGTCTTGGTTAGGCTATTACAACGAGCACCAGTTGAGAACTGCATCAGTGACTCCGTCTCGTTATTTGACATCGAAACATGGTGTCAGAAGTGGGAAAGCTAAATCAGAAATAACAGAAAGTTCAGGACATCTGCACCAAT
>JAVQIZ010072388.1:0-13407 GCA_036023535.2 Galaxias brevipinnis
AAGCAACTGCCCGTCCTGCTTAAAATTCTTAGGAGTGGCTTATACTACTCGTCTGTGCTGTTATCCCCCCCCCCCCCCCCCTCCTCTATGTTTTCACCCTGACACCTTGGAGCCTTCTAGGTAATGTTCAGACATACATACTTTTTACCTTTAACTCAGTCGTCCCTCTTTTAGCAAAGGCAATTATATAGGCCTGAGCTTATTGTGTGGTAAATCCCCAATCGGCTTGTCTGCTCAGGGGGACTCTAGAATTAATCCTGTCTGAGAGAGAGAGAGAAAGAGAGAGAAAGAGAGAGTGAGAGAGAGAGAGAGAGAGAGAGAGAGGTTTTGAGCCGCTTTCATTTCATTAGTATCACGGCAATATGAGTTGAGTTCAGGTAAGACAGGGCGCAGCTTGTTTTTGTTTGTTCTCAATTACAACATCAATAAATAATTTCTACCCATTTGTGACATAAGCGGATGTTTCTTTGGAGCTGGCTGCATGCGTAGGAGGCTTTTAGGTTGACTCATTACAGGGTTGTTTATTCCTCAATAATTCCATATTGCATTAAAAGGCTTGTATAATTAAACTTTGCTTGCAGGAGAATAACATGGATCGACTGGCAGGCAGGCAGACACTGTAACGCACTGTATACTGTGTACTGTATACTTACTGTGCATGTGTGCATACATACTCAGAACATGCTCAAGATTGTGTAGCAGTCTTCCTGAATCAATCCATATTTGCACCAACTAGGACAAGTATTACATGATGTTCACTTGTTTAGACTCCTCACCATGTAAAAATAAGATATCGCAGATTTGTTGTGAGTGCATTAGTCAGCAATATTTTTCTATTGTCCTGTTATCAGTTCAACAGGGTGAGTTCTTATTCAAGCCAAACAGAAGCTTATAGTACCATGTCTATTGATAAATGGTTTTAGTATGTAATACAAGCCCTACCTTTGATCATTTTAAATAAAAGAGATAGCACATCTTCCAATTGCCATCAAACAGATCTTATCTTTAGAAAGTTTAAACCGGGCTTGTGAAAAGCCTTTTGTGTTTCCTTTAGAGCCAACTGCTTAGATGTTCAATGTGGACAGAATCTGGATGACAACTGCCAAGGATGAAGGTCATCTCCCAACATGAGGATATTCATAGACTCATTTGTTGAATGCTTGAACTTTACTGACAATATTGAGAACTGCCCAACTGTGCTTTTGATTATGATGTCAACCATAATTTAACCCTTCCAATTAAAGAAGCCCATATATCCACTCAATTTTAGCTTCTAGCATTTTGGAGTACGCTTGCATGCAAAAGATGCAATTCTTTCAGTCAGAAGTTAATGGAAAACATTTTATTTCAAACATTTTTAACTATAGAATTAATTGTGATAAGTCCAGCAATAATAAACAACGTGAGTTCAGTGCATTTTTGATGAGCATGAACTTCATGTAGCTCCAACATGTTTTATACCTCACAACAGTCCTTATATGATAGATGTAGAAAGCAAAAGCATATCAGCAATATTATTAATATCCTCCAATAAGTTATGGCACACTGTCTTTTGTATATTTACTCTCCTGACTGCCTCAAAGCCCTATAATTCAAAAAATATGAGACACACTGCAATTATCCACGTCCCCTGACGGTTTGAATTCCATTCTTTTTTGATTAAATGCATTGCGCAACAATCAATACAGTCATGCTTTGCTGTCTAAAAATTGAGCTCCCCACGTTTTGAAGCATAATTTCCTCTGTGGCTTATTGCATCTGGGCCACGAAGTAATGCAAAATGACCAATACACCACAAACCTTTTTACGGGTCGTTTTTTTAAACACCTATTTGTTTTGATCATCTTAACTCCTGCTCCATTCTATTGCATCATCATTATACAGAAGACACAGAGAGCTGGCATGTACCACGGAGTCAACCATTCTAAATAGACATCTGTGTGACAGTCAACCGTGTCGGCTCTACAGAAAAGGCTGTAAATTCCTGGAATTGAATTAGTTTACGTGAAAGCACAAAACTTTCCTCCTAATTGGCTAAAGTGATGGATGCTCTTGCAATAGTTCACAGACAGGTAGAGTATCCTGGAATATTTCAGTGGAACAATAGAAACTGGCAAAAAGGAAAGCCATCCCTGGAAATTCTGCCGCCTGATAATGGAACTTTGCTTTCCATTGCACATCCCATAGCTCCTATACCCGTGGCACTGCATCATGGATCCTTGAGGTGTTTTAGGGGCCATATTTTGCCCAAGTGAATAAGCATCTTGAAAAATAGCTGGTCGGCTTGCATTCATTTTGCACAGAAAGCTCCTTCATAAGCTATATGTTTCCAACACAAGGAGGGTACTCTTAGTAATAACTCTGCCAGCTCATATCTAATCCAGGTACTTGAAGTGCACAGTCGCAATATATAGGATTTTGCCCCCCCCCCCCTCTACATAATAACACAAGCACAAAAAAAAAATACTGCATGCAGCAGTGTAGTGAGAGCAATAGAAACATTATTAATGTGTTAATTTACAGGGGAGGCGAGGTGTACTGGGCTCAGGAGACAGCAATTTTGGACCGAAGGGGATAATGCAGCAGGAAACTATTTCTATGATGATGGGTATCAAATAGAGAATATGAATTATTAATCACAAGTGTTTTGTCACTTATACCCTGAGGCAAAGGGGGCTACAGAACTGCTAACACAATCCCCATCTCATTTATTTTCATGGAAAAGTTATTAAAGTATGTACTTGAGATCAAATGGTTGACACAAGTGGAAACATTGGAAAATAATGAATGTCACATACCTGACCTAAGAATGTGTGGCTTTTAACAAGCAATCTGAAAATCGGTGCCATCTGGCAAGAAGCCATGACCAAGAGAAGCCTCTGTCTGCAGTGCCTCGTTCATTATTTAGTCTTGCGTTATTATTAATAAAGACAACAGTTGGTTAGACTTGCTCCAAGGGATTAAAATACATTTACAGCCAAACTCCAACGTGGTTGGTCCTCATTAGAAAACCTGCGTGATCTCCCTCCTCTGAAGATAAAGAAGCCCCTCGAACACTTTCATCAAAACACAGCGTTTGAGAAAGTCCTATAAAAACATAATGCACTATTTAACTCTCACATTCTGCCTCCATTTAACGAAATTATTGCTCTTTCTAATTTATAATCCATCAGCTATGGCTTTCGGCAACTATAGGTCTGTAATTACTATGTTAATTACTGTAATTATATGTGAACTATAAGCACACCAGAAATATCCCGGCATTCTCATTTTGCATGTACAAACAGTAAGTTGAGCTGAGTTAGGCATGAACATTCTTCATCTTTTTAGTACAGCATACTGTGGTGACACTGTGATCCCCTTCCTTTATGCCACATGCTCAAAGAATTCACTTCTTCCACGGACAGACTCTGTGAACCCTGCGATGAAACACATTATAATGTTTGTCCACCGCATTGAAACGGAATGACTGTACATTTACTCTCTAGAATAATAGGCATTAATAGAGTAAGGCGAGTAAGGATTTGGTTGGCTGGCGGTCCTCTGTGGTGGGAAGATCTAATGAAGAAGTACACAGTCATGGCCACCGGTCAGCAGTGTTTATGAGGAGTGTCATCATGGCTGACAGCCTTGCCGCTCTATGATTTATCCTCTTCCGATAACAACCAGCACCTGCTGAGGGGAAGTAACTTGCCGACAGAGGATTTTGCAGTTTTGACACATGTACGTGTCCTTGATGCTCGGAAATGGAATGCTTTATTTGTGTAGTTTATTTTTCTTTGTGAGGATACACCCAGGGTACCAGGAGTTTGAGCTAAATTGTCCGGAAAATGTTTATTTTTTTGTGATTTTATATTTACGTCCTCTTGTCACATGCTTTTCGCTCGGTCTCATCGATGTGAACCGCCCAACCACTGCCAATTGGCCGTGCCCACCAAATGTAGCAACCGTCTTGCCAAAGCATTCATCACATTTTGGCTCTTGCAGGGAAAGGGTACAGAGTGTTATGGGCAGTTTCAATTGACCTTGATTAGATGGTCATGATAGTGTGTTGGACTGCATGCATGGTGTGGTCAGTACCCCTCATTTTCGGAATGGATATGTAGTGTTTTTCTACCACACAGTGTCATGGCTGTGAACGCCCCAGCTTGAGCAGACTCCCTGAGATGCCACTTGAAATGTCGTGCTTTACCTAAGCGGGGTTTGATTTATCTGAGTGTTGCACACGTATGACAGTCTCTCACTGCAGTTTGAAGCTTCAGTCAATCACTGACGAGACAAGAACACACCTACTGGCTCCTTTACACTGAGTCTTTGTGACAAAGCAGGATCATTTTCATTCATGAAAGCCATCTTTAATTGGAATCTCCGTTTGTCATTTTGAGTACAATCATCCTCAGTGCGCCATAAAATAGACACTGACATAAGCAGTGCCTTGTAATTAGTATATAATTAGGTATTAAATAGGTGATATATTCTGAGCTTGGCTCTTGGGACAGTGGCATTCTTACATTTCTATAACATTTCTCTTTAAAATGACGCATTTTTGTTCTTGCAAAGTACAGATAAGACTAATTAGACAGTTGGAAGGCTCAGGAATTGATGATATGGCTGGTGTTGCTTTCCACTCAAAACGTGTCGGGAATTAATGAAAAATGTTTCTCTCAGGTTCGGACTTCTTTGTGACCTTGAGTTTGCTTGTGGATAATTTCCCCCTTTTTTCCCTTTCTTTTTTGGAAATTAAAATTTTAGAAATGGAAAATAAACTCGAGAAACTAGAGAAATCCCACGAAATGATTAAATCATAAACAAAAACATTTTGGCAGACAGCAGAATTCTTTTCAAAAGTTGCCTGGATCTCCTTTTTCTATTCACCTTTGACAAACAAAACGTACAATATGTGTTTCTATTTCCTCTATTAGCATTTAATCCACAAAATACCAATGTTTCATATCATAATCAAAGTTTTATGAAAAAAAAAACATGAACAAAAAGCAATAATATCATGAGTGTACAAAACAGGCATTTCTTGTGGTAAGTCCTAAAGCGGTATTTTGTTAGGGGCTGGATGTACCATAGCACCATAGCTTAATGATGAAGCTCTACTATATCAGTAATACGAGGGTCAAAGCATAGCTTACAAGGCCAAACAAGATAATCGACAAGCAGACATATGAAACCAGTTATTTTTGGACAATCTTTCTGTAAAGGCACTGCTGATTTGGATAAGGGAGAGCACACTGATTATCTTTATTATCTATCTTTATTCATTTACACTTTTGTGATAGCAAATTAGGTGGGTTCTACAGGTAAGGGCTTTTGAATTTCCAAAAAGAAAGGCTAAGCGTGATGAAAGCATAAGATCATGCAAACACTCTGATCTGCTGTTAATCACATAGTAGTTCATTACAAACAAACAGGTTCAATCCAAAGCTCATTTGGTATTTTCTTCTCTACAAAATTATGTTCATCTTCCATGATAAGAACTCACTTTCTGCTGCAGCAAATAGAAAAACTAAGCTGCATCCTTATCTCTTGACGTGCATGAACTAAGAACCTCATTCCGTGTGTTATCCAGTTCCTATCCTATCAATATCATTTTTATTTGGCTTGTAAACATTGTGTTGGCTCGTGTCCCAAAATCCGATTTATCCAAAAGGGGAGCTGCAAGATGTTACAGTATATCATGAAGCTCACTGTCTAACAAACTCTAACATGAACATAAATGTCCAAACAAATACTGAACAACACAAGCTATTTATTTATTTTGAGAAATATACAATAAGACTGATGATCTATAAATCTTACATATACAGATACAGTAGCAAGGTTTCCGAAAAAGGAAACATGATTTGTTTGATCATCCTGGACCTTAGGCTACTGAGGGCAACCACATAATATGTCTCAAAGGCTATATCATTGGCTGCGAATAAGCAGTTCTAGACAACGATGAAGTTGATCATCTCCGGTGTCAATTCTATTCAAGGTTCAAGGTTCAAGGCTATTCTTTCTTGCCAGGGAAACCTTTCTTCGCCTTGTAGTAACGTAACAGGAGAAATGACACAAAGGGGAGGTGGCTCTCAACTATTTTATTGCATTTCTAGCCCGGGGTCTTGAAAAGGCCAGTAATGCCCCATGAATCACACACAACTATTTTCACGTCAATTCTTCTCTGAGGGAACTAGGTGGCCCTTTGAGGCTATGTAAATGAAACAGACTGTGGAACCTGGCAGTAATCACTGACTGAGAAGGAAATGGCACTCTGAGGTTAAGTGCTTCCTCTGAATCAGCTTCATGGTTTTGAGTTCAGTTGTGAAATACTCACACACTGCTACAATGATGTGAACAACATGCAAACTTTCGTTGAGTCTTCAGATTTTCCATATGGCAGACACACAAAGAAATGCACACACGCAGACACACGTATAGACAAACAAGCTCACATATACAGAGCTTTATGAATTCAATTAAATACATTTTCCAACGTTGGATGGTAAGACGACTGCCTGGCTATCATTTCATGCTCTGAAATAATCCTTCTAATGACATCGCGTTTCAGCTTCAAAATATGCAAAATAGGTTGGAAAATAATCTGTTTGGTGGATTGCTAATTGCAACAGCCAATTATCCCATGTTCTTATTGGACTCTGTAGTAGTCCATGGGCCATGTATAGTAAGATGACATATTTATTTGCCAATGTATCAAAACCAGTCCTAGATTCTGGCATGCACCACCTATATGTTCATGTCTTGAGACAGTGAGCGTGAAAATGTATAGATTTTGTCAGACGGGTGGTGGTGAAGGGAGACAGAGGAGGCTTGTTGTATTCTCCCTTCGCTGCGTTTTGTGAGACTGCTGCCGCTGTTCTTTCCAGCTTGCTGTATGTTCACCCTGTTATGCACCCTCAGGCAGTGTGCCTTTCATTATTTCTTTTGAAACTTTCATCTGAAGTCTCAGAGGGATTAGGCCTCTTGATTCCTGACACAGTCAATGAAAAACAAGCCTTATATACTGGGAGGCTTACAGCCAGAAAAGACGCGCTCAGCCCTCCCCACCCACTGGAGCTGTGTGATGTTTTAGACAACAAGTGGATGCTCCTCCAGCTCTTATTTCCATGGCAAAGCGTGGGTCATCTACAATTTCTACTGCAAAGTAAACCTAGTAGTAGTAGTAGAGAGAAAAAAAAGAAAGAAAGAAAAAAAACGATCTTGCCAACAAAATTTGCCTTATATAAAAAATAAATACATAAATAATAAATAAATAATATGACTTTAATTAATATATTAAGTAGCGTGAATATCATCCCAGAAAGGAAATAAATAGATAAACATGTTGGGGGAAACTGATTTGTCAGAAACCCAAACTTGGATCTAATCTAATGTACAGTAAACTGACTGAACGACTCTTGAGTTGGAGTCGGACTGAAGCAATATTCTTGAGGAGTGAAATGAAAGTCAACAAGAGCAACCTACCCCGTCCCAATCTTTATATATTCACAGCACATAGCTCCTAACAACTCGGGCCAATTTGTCTTTTACCTCTGCCGTGTGTGCCTTATTCTCCATTAGCAAAGAATTACATGTGCCCATGTTAAAGAACACCTTGAAGATCTTTGTGCAGGATACGGTGCTCTCCCATCTTCTGTGAATAATAATAAGCACTCTTACCTGGGATGCTCCCAAACGAAAGGTGCCATTTCTGAATGGGAAGCATGCTGTGATCACATTTTCCCTGCAGGAATAATGTTAGCCTGGTGAGAGAAGTGCTCCAATCCTGAGTCGTCCTCTTGGGGTGTGTCTGTTGATTATTAAATGGTGTCTCTGGATCCTCTGGGAGTTAAATGTTGCGTGTTGACGTCCTCCCTCCCCCGTTCTTCTTTGAGGTTTCCATTGTCAGCAGTTTCCTTACTTTACACTTTGCTACCTAGCAGGTGGAGCTAATCTATCTCTTTTGCCCTTCAGTTATGGTTTACTGTCCGGGGGACTGGACACGAGTGTCTCCAATAATCCCTTAATTAGGCGATGATGGACTATTCATTTAGTATGCAAAGCTGCAAATCTCCCCCCTCCACTGAGCGGAGCCCCTCTGCAGTGGTGCACAGGCCAGCGCTAATGATCTCAGCAAGTGGCAGCAATCCATTGCAGCGCTGCAGTAAGGGCACATTAATCTTGCGGGTGAACCGGTTGATGAATGACCCTCGCCCAGAAGCCCTGGCAGATCCCACCTTAATTATGCTGAGGGAGCCACACCTGGGAGGCACTGGGGGATATCTCGCAGACTCAGGGACGGGGACTTAGGAGTAGACCTGCAGCAGTCCACAGGTAGTTCAGGATGTGGCTCCAGCAGAGGCCTCTCTACAACATTCTCGAAGTGGGGACGCTGCGTTTCCGAGCACCACCACTCCAGGGAGGACATAATGTGTAGGACAAGCTCTCCTAGCACAACTCGCGGAAGGGGGTTAGTAGAAGTCATCAATTCCAGACACCTCCCTACTGTGGGTGGTTAGGGCCAGGTGGTTTTCAGGCCAGCTTAGAATGAAAGTCTTTTAGGAGCTTTCTCTTCCTGTGATTTGGCTTCAAACAGAGCATTTTCACTGCTCTACCAATGGCACCCCATTAATTCACACGGCTGCTGTGTGGCGTGTTTCAAGACAGAGAGCTCAGCAGGCCAAGTGTTGTGTCAGCCTCACATCGACGCCCCAAAGACAGCTCACTTTCACCTCTGGGAGAAGACAGACAAAGTAAATGAAATGATCAAAACCTGAACAACCAGTTGTTAACATTTAGAAAAAACAACATATTTCCATTTCTTCTTCACCCAATCCCCGCCACACCCCCCTTTGCTGGCACATCTTTACTAAACCAATTGGAAAGGCGTGATCCACTGCAGCTTTAAGTGCCCTGATACATACCTTCTCAATCCATCCTCTAGTTATGGTTACTTGGTCCTTATATTCTTGTGGGACACAATCAAGCACGTGACCTATTGTGTGGGTATTGAATTATTTTACACAACAATCCCCTCTGTGGATAATTTGTCCCCTTTCCTTGCAGCCAAGACTGTGACTTATCTGGGAGCAAATTTGTAGAATCTCATTATCTAGAGTTTTGAAATGAGGATCAATGGGGATTTACTCTTTGTTTTATTCATAAAGCTGTAATGACGAAGTGGATGTCCATTTTTCAAAGCACATCTTTACGATTTTCTTTGACTCGCTTTTCATTTATCATATTTACTTCTCTAATTGCTCCAACTATCTGTAAACAGAATGAAGCAACTACAATATGTCCAGCCCAAAGGCTATTTTAAAAATGCAAACATCTAACAAATGTATTTAATTGCAATCATCCAAAATAAAGTTAGGATCTAAAAGGTCAGCAAAAAAATGGGACAAAGCCCACAGGAGTTTTCTAAGAGCCAGCTGAATCTAATTCACATCCATCACTTTTTATCATCTAATTAGACCACAGAGTGGCAGGCTGGTCAACATGGGAGGAAAGCTGACTGATCGATCAAACAAAGGGTTGGTATCTATCATTTCACTTCCATATGGATGCTCTCCAGCTGCTTGACCACAGCCAGTATGGCCTCTGCAGTGTTTTGTGACCATTGCATACTCTGGGTAACATTCTAATTGGTGCCATATAGTTGTTGTCTCAGTTGTATAAGCTCAATGCTATGTTTTGGTCATCAGTTTAAGTTTAATTCAGTACTGTGGCAAACATATGTAGTAACACATCGATTGTATTGTCTAACAATGAAAAATGCACTATACTGTCCTTATTGCAGGATAACAATAGGTAGTTATTTAATCATCTAGATACTGGATACATTATTGCCATACCTGTAATCATACACTGACACTTGTGGTGTGTTAATTATGTCAGAGGTTGTTGATGAGTTTGCTCCTGACATGGTTTTTTACAATCGTAAACAGAATGTATTATTACAACCTAACAGAAAAATTTATATTGAAATTACATAAAAAGATAGCTCAATTAAAAAAAATATGTGTATTTATTAAATTATTTAGAAGTATACTTTTGTTTTTTATCCAGTTAAATTACCTATAAATAGCTTTAGTAAATAAACTAAATCCCTGAAAAGGAGCAGAGGATCTCGAAATATTGACTCAACTAACTTTATAGTAATGTCAAATGTAATTAAAGTGAATTTACTGCTCTAACCCCCCTCTAATCCCCAAAATGTCAGTTTCATTACTTTCCTCCTTACTGCTCCTCCAGAAACGACATGAAACCTAAAAAGAGAAGGCACGCTGTAACTGGTTTTGTGTTTCACAATGCAAATAATCTAAGCTTTCACAGCAGAGGACTTGCTGACGAAAATGCATATTTGACTTTTTTTTTACCTCCAGGAAAGCTCCTGTTCATGGGAATCAAAAGGGAGCTGCCCAGGGTGACATGAACATCCTTCGAATATTCCTCTGACACCCTCTTGAATGTACCTGATTAATAAGTCATGGCAATGCATTATGCATTGCATTGCTAGAATCTTAATGGTAAGAAACACAGCCTTGATTATTAATACACTTCTTTCAATTACAATTCATTCATTCAAGGAACAACACGCCAAGTTTTATTTGATGAACCTGCATTTGGTAATACAAGCTTTCAATGTAACTGCATGAGAAAAGGAATTAAGGTTGTGATTTGTTTACCTATCTCTAAAGCTAGATGCCTTTGGATGGTGAAGCTCTTGCAATGCACTGTAGAGGGAGTACACTGATCTGATGTAAAATAGATTTTGTTTTGATCAACCCTCTAGCATGGTTTTGTTATGTGCAGAACCCAAAAATAAAATAACTGCATTAATACCTTCTTCTTTCTTTGTTATATCAGACATTGACTTCTCACCCAACTGTTTGCTACAGGACCTTAAAAAAGGGTGCAGGAAAAAAATTGTATGTGCAAATGATTAAAGAAACATGTATAATGCCTTGAATCAATAACAAATAAATTACACCTTTAGAATTGCTGTACTTATTTCTATCTAATATTTGCACCGTTATTTCTGCATAAATAGCGTTTGATCAACCATTAGATAATATAAATCATACCTGTAATCTTCCAAAAATATCTGTGTACCTTTGTTCCATTGTTCCAGCAAGCACCAGTAGGGCGCAGACATGAGCTTTAGTTAGAAATATGTAAAAGATAGTAGTTTATCAAAGAGATAATTTGAGAGTTATGTTCTACATCGCAAGCTTAAATATAGCAATTTACAAAAATATGAATCACAATGATCTACCGTTTTCTGTATAATCGTGTGTGGGGGAGGAGTTGGCTGACGCTTACATTCACTACCACTATCTCACTTCCATCTGACGTGAACAGACTACTTTTGCACGAATTGGAAAAAAGTGGGTGTACTCATTTAGCTTGTACAGGGCTCTGCTTCTCTCTTCACTACATATGAGCTGAATCCGTTTCGCGCATCTATTCAAGAAATCAACAAAAGGCTTAAGAACAAGAAAGCAGCGTTCTTTGTCGCTGAGTGAATGGACATGTCAAGGTTGTTCACTTTCTCAGCAAAGTTAGTAGTGAATCGACGACAGGGCTTGTACAACTACCTCAAGCGTTCCATGGATTTGTAATTGGCGGTTTTGAATTCAATGTTGTGCTTTTCAGTATATTGGGGAATAGACAGGGCATAGCGGTGAATGAAGACGTGCTTTGCACACTAGTTCAAACACTTTGCTGTTCGCTCGTTCTATTTTACCCAGTAAAATGCCAAGACTTCGTTCATCACACTCTACCCATTTCAAACCAGGCTGCTCATTTGGAAGGACGCCAGACCGCAGCCTTTCTAATCTGCATGTTCAGTCCAATAAATTGTGACATATGCTGTCAGCGTTGGAATAAGAAATCGATACTCAAGAAAGGGACTCCATATTCTTTCGGAATTTTAACGATCCATTTCCCTCCATACTCAGAACTATGCGAATTAGCGGTTGACTGGAGTGGTCCAGCTACAACATTTTCAGCAGGAGCAGTACTGATAGTGACTGATTATTGTTGTTGAGTGTCCATGCAAGACTTGGGGTGGAAACATGTCTGGCCACTTCTTTGAGAGGATTACTGCTATCAGAGATGGCATTTTGGTCCAGCACTTCGGTTTTTACCTCTAAAGTGCCCCGAAAAATCTTATTCATGTTCACCCTCTCCCTCTCTGTCACCTACTTGTTCTATAGCTTGATGAGCTGTTACAACTCCCTGCAGTTCCCCTTGCAAGAGAACTACTTGTATCAAGGGAGACTGGTGACTGAGGAGACAACTTTCGTGACATTAAGGGAAAAACTTTATTCTACTTCACCCCAGGGCTATCTAGACGAGGAACTAACAGAGGCGACCGTTTCGGAAAAAACGATTGCACTTTCTAATATAAAACATGATGTTGAGGCCGAACAAAAGACAGTGGAATGGGTTAGGAGTCCGGCTCCAACTAAAGCCGCCTTGGTGTATCACTCTACCGCTCTGGAGAAGGAGCACCAGGAATTCAGCACCACGGACAGCGAACTCAGGGTGAACTGTACTTCGGATTATGGGGAGAAAAAACTCCCTCAAGCCATCATAATTGGGGTAAAGAAAGGAGGAACCAGGGCTTTATTAGAAGCGTTGAGGGTCCACCCGGATGTTAGAGCCGTTGGAAATGAGCCACATTTCTTCGACAGGAACTACGAGAAGGGTTTGGATTGGTACAGGTGGGTTAACACGTTCTTTCCCCCACCTTAATTAAATATCTAAATATACAAGATAACCTTATACGTGTGGTTATTTAGAGTTTTAAATATAACATCAGACATAAAAATTATTCTTAACAAAAACTACGACAATCAATATATTCAGGAGCACATAAGGTTCATTGTTTCACCAAAAGTTAATTATAGTCATGTGAAGACACCAAATTTGTTATAATTTGTTTAAAATGATCTGAGTAATTTTGGGACAGTGATGTAAGCACATTTTTTTATGTATATAAAATCACAAAATATTATGCAAATGTTTTCTTTTCTTACTCCCTTATTTATTTTACTCAAAACAAAGTCAATGAGGTGCAGACATTTTCATACATGATTCACATATTAATAAGAGTTACTATATATGTGAATTACATACATTTTTCATTTCTTAGATTTGTTTGTGTGCAACAGGTAGCAGGTAACCAGGTTTTTGGCGAGCAGTACACACCCAGACACACACGCACACACTCTCTCTCTCTCTCTCTCTCTCTCTCTCTCTCTCTCTCTCTCTCTCTCTCTCACACACACACACACACACACACACAGAGGGAGATAACACAAGACCGTCATGAAGCGTTGGGTTTATGAATATTTCCTTCTTTTTTTTATGACCACCAGACCCCTATAAGAAGAACATTTGAAAATG